>JANTOP010017294.1:0-13859 GCA_027564815.1 Symmerus nobilis | reverse complement strand
ACGCCTTTGCGTGGTTTTGTCCCGGTGATTGCTCCCAGCACAATTTTTTCCTATTTCCGGCCCATTCTGATATCATTGTGCTTGCCGTGACATCGGGACATACTTTTCAAAGATTATTTGTGCCGTTTTAATAAATATGTATTTATTATGAAGTGAAATATATGTACTATCAAAAAGTACATATTTTAAAGTAGTTTTGAGATTCATTGTTTTAAAAAAATATTCCATAATGAAGGAAACAGATAGATATCTACCAAACCGCTTATCTAGAATAAAACCAAATTAGAATGGGTTAGTATATTATATTAGGGGCCTGAACGAAGGATTTTAAACTTACCCACTCCCATCTAATTGGGACTCCTTAAATGCTAAAGTAAAAATGTGACAAAATGTAAAATAACTAGCAAAGATTAATAGAAATATTAATTCTAATATTACGATCCTTAAAAAAAATCGCATGAACAATAGTGTATTGCTTAATTTTAATGTTTAGAAATATTATAAACAATTAACATTAATTAATTATTTATTTTAATGGTAAAAAGAAATTATTTCAAAATACCTATTACATATAGTTAAGATAAAAATAAATAAAAGTTTAATAAAACTTAAATATTCCACCGTTAGGTTCTACTGTCTGCACATAATAACATAGTCGTGAGGTTCAAAAAGCACACAATTCTTTTCCATTTAGGATAGAAAATTGAAACATGGTCGCTCGGCCTAACTAGCACGGCGTGAGAATTTTTTCTCAATATTTTATTTACCACACTGTGGGGAATACATTTTTAGTCAGCAGAAAATCAATTGATAAAGCAGTGACAAGTCAAAGTCTCTATATTTCTATAAATCCTTTCTCACATTATTAAAATGTATCGGGCAAATTTCATGTCGTAAAAAATCCATAAAAATAATTTTAAAAAATTTTTAGTTTAACTAAAATGAAAAATATTAGCAAAGCGACATAATAATTACATAATAATTTAACAATAATCTAAGTAGCAGGTAAATTTTTTGCTTATGGCATGTATTCTAACTCACACAGTCTTTTAAATTTCATTTTAGGTGTTTATAGCACGAGATGTTAAATAACATAAGGTTATTTTTGGCGCAGAATTAATTTGCGTAATTAACGTTGGATTAAGGGGGGACATCACTTTTCCTATTTTGGTAAACCAATTTTTTTTCTTTTGCGTATTAAATGTCAATAAAGGTATCAAGAATGGGTGGTTAAAAGGATTTTTAAAAATTCCGCTTTCTAGAGCCTAGGCAGATAATTTTGTGCAACAGTGCACAGCAATAAATGATAGAAATACCGATATTCTTAATACTTTAAACTCGTTTTACTCGAAAACATGTCTTCAAATGCGGTGGACAAGATTCCTCTGCCTGTAATTGATGGATCGCTTTGAAATTTTCCTGGTATTCTTAGATATATTCTCTTGTCCTTGACTGGAACAGATTTTTTAATTTCAAACAAATTGTATTTTCTTTAAATCAATAATGTCAAAAAATAGGTATTCAAAATTTTTTAATGACCCACCATTTTTTAAAAAAATTTTTTTAAAAAATTTCTTTTCCGTCAAGTACAAGATAAACTAATGTAATTTTGGTTTCTTTTTGATTTTTTCAATTTGAAGAATCCGTGTTCCCGGAATCGTGTCCACCGCAAAGCACTGTTGATTTGGCAGTACCACACATCCGACAGCATTACGGCTAGCCATGTTCATTTCTTTTTAATACAAACATTTTAAAATATAGTTATAGGTATGCCATTTAACATACCACAAACATTTTTTATTACATTAATACGGTTCTTCTAAAAAAAAATAGTAAACTTAGTCTTGATTTGGGCGCTCAAAAGTGATGTCCCCCCTTAAGTTTAATGTGCATAAAATTCTAAACTTGAATCCTATAGTAATTTTTATGATTGAGTTTTCATGTAACAACAACAATTCTGTTTATGAATATATCTATGGAAAGATGCTGATACTAATAGATAGGAACAATAATTTTGAATTTGTTAATCAAATAAAATAAAATCTATAATATGTTTAGAATGCGTCAACGATTAATTTGAGAATATTTTTCCTTACCCCCAAAGTTATTTTAAGTGAGCACCTCTGATTAGGTATAACGCTTTTATTCTGCTAATTGCAAGATATTTTAGATGTAAGAAAATATGCGTCGAAAAATTAATAATACCCACAAATAAATCATTTAAATAAAACAATATTAATTAACCGATAACAATAGATTATAGGCTCTTATTGATAAGAATAAAAGCGTTAAGATACTATTCTGGTATGAGCACATCATTTATAACCCAAACTTTATTTTTGAAGACAATACATTCGATGAATGAGAACCAGTACAATTACAGATAACTAATAATCAAATCAGCTAAAAGATTAGTCTTAGGACAACAATTACTGTACTTCCTGTATTTAAGTGTAATTGTGCAGGTTAATTGAAGAAATTGTTAAGTAGTATTCAATTTCAACGTATAAGGGTTGGTAGGGAGGGTATACCGTCTGTTTTGTAAAATTATCATTTATTTAATGTAGTTAAAAAATCTCATTAAAATTTTAAAAATTTTCCAGAATGTTCAAGTCCACAACTAGATCCATACTTTGAATTTGGATATGACAGTCAAGTTCCATTTGATCCAACATTTGTTGGTGATATTATTGAATTTGATATGCGAGACACTACTGGAATAATAAGTATGTACCGAGATTATTAACTTTAAAATAAAATTTCAAATAAAATACGAATTTTGTTATTCAGGTACAAGTAACAGTAACATGAACAAGATGTACATTGATGCGGCATTAGATGAAACTCGAACGAAATTAAGAATATTCCCAACACCGGATATGATTAACTATGAATCGGAGCAAACGATCAATCAAATTATATTATTTATTCGAATGAGTTGTACGATCGGTTCACGGGAAATTCTATTTCGACAGAGAATTCGTGAGAATAATAATCATGATCCTGTTTTTTCGCAATCTATATACGAAATTCAGATTAGGCTACCATTACCACAAGGATTTGACTTAACATTTTTTCAGGTATCTGTAAATTTTAATTCATTTGATTATAAAAATATTCGATTGATTTTTTTTCATTGATAGGAAATTAATGCACGAGATATTGATTTGGTTAACAACCATGTTAATTTCACTTCAGATTACAATGATCTCTTAACAGTAGGCACAGCAGATCGAATTGGAAATGATCAAAAAACGTTTTACGCGTCAATAATTACAAATCAACAATTATTAACAATAACTAATAATAGATTAGAATTCCAAATAATCGCAACGGTGATTTTATTCAATATTTCGTAATTTTAAAATTTTTCAATTGCATAATAATATCTAATTTCTACTTTCCATTTGTTATCCAATCATAGGACAATGGTAATCCACAAAAATCGAGTACGGCTACTATTATTTTGTCCACCGATGAATTATCAGCATACATTCCTGTACCGTCGTTTGAGAAGGCGCTGTATATGGGAAGAGTGGATTTAAATCACGAGCTCGTTGAAATTGAAAGTCCTACCATTGAAATGGGCACATTTTCAACAGATATTACATTTTCATTAGAAGGAGGTTTGTGAAATTGATTCATATCGATAGTAAAGTCTAATTAAGTCAATTAATTAAGTCTAATTAAAAGCGTTGCAAAATATCGCAAAAATAGAAAATCATTTCAATCTCCTTCAGACCTCTTGCAGACCGCCGTTAAAATTAGATAGACTTTGTGAATTTTATTCTATTCAATTTTACAAATTAGGATCACTTTTACTATATCCTCCTTCGATTATAATGCAATTTATTGGATTTGCACATAATAACATAATTTGCTGTCCTTAAAAATTGGGGGAGACAGCAAACGGTTCGGAGAAGCCGAGAAAGGTGTAAAAAATTAGAAAATAAATCAAGAATAATCTGTAAAAAACCGGAAAGATCCAAAAACTTGGGTAAAAAATTAAGAAAAGCCAGAAAATGTTTGAGTGAGAAATAGTCGTAAAATCTAGTAAAATATTGGTTACCGAAAAGTCAATAGAAAAAAAAACTAGAAAAGGTCGTAAAATAAGAGATTTTTCCATTTTTCCTCGACTTTCCCGTCTTAAACCGACTTTTCCCGGGTTTTCGAACTCCATCGACATATTATTTTTCACTTTTCTTAAACGACTTTTCTTTAACTTTTGTCAGGTTTTCCTCATTTAGCCCAATTTACCTGTCTCTTTTCTTTTTCTAATCTATCATGACGTTTTCATTCTTTTTTAAATCCTTATCGCATTGTCCAACTGTTCGCAGTGTTCATCTTTTTCCAATTAAATGACGTTTGCCTGCTGCTTATCGATTTTTTCCGACTTTCCTGATATATCCTTTCCTAAACTTTGTCATGACTAGATAACCCCTGTTTGATAACATCCAAAGATAATTTCTATCCATTAACTAGTCCCATAATCCCATAAATACCACATCCCCCGACACCAAAAAATGGTGCACACCCAAAGGGTGTGGTGAACCATCCCCCTCATGGTGAACTTCCCCAGACATCATATCAATAATAGTGTAAAGACATGGAAAGGAATTTGCAAAGGAAGTGAAAATACGCGTGTCTCTATTGGGTTTTCCAACCCTGGAGAGTAAATTGTGGTTCCCAGCACTATCCGGGTCCGAGCGACACCTCCCCTCCCCCCGAACTACCACATTGGGGAAGTCGCACAACCACCTTCTTTTAGGACGGTTTTGGGGTCCTGTAAGCGAAAAAACCATTTTTTGGTCCCCTGTAAGAGAGAAAAGTTTTTTGGGTCAAAAAGGTTTTTGAGTCACCGTGTGAGAAAATTTTTGGGGGTCAAAATTGTTTTTGAGTCACCCTGTAAGAAAACAATTTTTTGAGGTCACCGTGCAAGAGAAAAATTTTTGGGGCGAAATTGGTTTTTGGGTCACCCTGTAGAAGAAAAAAATTTTGGTGCGACGGTTTTTTGGGTCACCCTCTAAAAAATGTCGGGATCCGGGCGACACCCCCTCCCCCGAACTACCACATTGGGGAATCGGTAGGAGGAGAGAGAATAGGTGACTATTGGACAATGGCGTTCGGTCAATATCTCCACAAGGTGTGCAGAATTTTGAAGAACTTACTTTATTAGTTCCATTGCATTTTGTTTAGTACTTTAAAATGCACTCAAAATGGCTAGAACGCTATCTATAGAAAGTTTACCTACAAGGACCATTAATGTAATGAAATTGTCCCGAGAATAAATGATCATTTTTTGAAGTTATTTAAAAAATACAACTTTGTTAAACCCGTTTACTTTTTTATCTCATTACCTCTGTTAAATCATCCTTTAAATGCGCTGTAAGTGAAATTTTAAAATTTTAAATTTCCCAGTAAATTATAGCCAATTTTCGGAAAATTACCACGATCCACTTTACCCTTACCAAAATTCAGGGGTTGATTGTTTCTTGTTTGATGATCTCAAAGCTTGATAAAAGCTTTAAATTAATCTGAATTTTATTCAGTTTGAGATCTCTTTTCATCCGAATAATTAAATTTTATTAAAATTTTATTATTTCCCCAAAAAGCTTATTTGTTTGTAACCTACTTTTCATTAAATTACTGAAAATTTAATCAAATCGGAAATTTGAATCTAAAATCGGCTTTTCAAAATCGGAAAAACTCAAATAAAACTTAGATTTGGAATTTAATTTTATACATTTTGTAATACATTTTCTGCCGAATAATTTTATTGCAACGATATTTCATATTTATTCAAAAAGGCTCCATTGAAGTACCCAAAGTTTACTGAGAGGTTTTAATACATATTTTATTTTATTTCATTGGAATATACATCTCATCCGATTACAGAATTTTGAATTGAATTTGAAATTTTCCTCAAAAAGCTTTTGAAAAAATTGAATGCGCAAAAACAGCTTTAAGTTCAGGATGTAACTTTATTCCAGATTAAAAAATTGCAGATCTTTTTTTGTAATTACATAATTTTGATCAAAATTCCATTAAAATTTGAAGTTGAAGTAGTCAACTAAAACACTCGGAACATTGGAAGTTAAATAAAAATTAAGGAAATTTCGAGAAAATCTACAATACTCGAGGAAATCTCAAAATTTTGGAAAAATACAATAAGTCAGTTTTTAGATGATTTTGTTTAATTGATTTTCAATTTAACTTCAAGGAAGACTTTGATGAGAAATTGAATCTTATTTCAGGTGTGCTCTGCGCCTTCTACGCATTAGCCTACACGCCACTGCTATTGGAATTATTTAAAGTTGTAATAGCCCCATTTAACTATTCCCAACCCCATCCCCATTTGACATATTAATTTTTTTTTAATATTGTGCATTGTGCAAGTAAAAAATCGGTCGAATATTTAAGGGGCATACCAAATACCCTACCATTGTCTATTTGAATTTTAAATGAGCCTATCATAGAATCACGACCATTGAAATGAAATATTTTATGAGTTAACTCTATTGCTAGCAGGAGTTGTACGATTTACAAGAAATTTATAAATTCTCATAAATTATCCGGATTTCTATAAAATTTTTGAATTTTTATCAAATTATCGAATTTTATTAAACAATTTTTTTTTTAAATTCCCAAAATTATTATCAAATTTGCCAATTTTCAGTAATTCTCTACTTACGTCGAATTTTATATAATTGCCTGATTTTTATTAAATTGTAGAAATTCTTCTACAATTCTCTTCTACAATCCCAAAAAGAATATTATTTCCTGTTCTTATTCCCGTTAAAATATCCCTTCTGCAATGGCGTGCAGTCTAATGCGTAAAAGGCGCAGAGCACACCTTCTCGAATCCCTTGGAATAACCCTATAAAATTTCTATATAGTTAGATGATTCAGACCATCCTTTAAATGACTCCAATTCCGAATTTATAAAATAATCCAAATATTAATTTTTTTACTTGTCTACCATTCCTAAATTTTCTCTTACATTTTCCGACTTTTTCCAGACATTTTACTGAATTTTTCTCGACTTTCCCGTAATTTATATCGACAAAAATTTGCGGTATAATCTGCTTTGCCTCATAACAGACAGTTAGGTGTCTAATTGACGAATTTTCTAGAATTTTGCTACTAGTTTCTTTACGCAGAATTAATTATTTTTGTTAAAACAATCAAAATTCTGTAAAAGAGAGAGGAATTTAGAGACTCTACTTTTCCCGATATTCTCTAATTTATCGGAATTTTCCTAGAAACTCCATTGCCCCAATTTACCCCTATTTTGATTTGATTTTTCTCGACATTTTCCTGAAATTTTTCCAATTTGTCCCGACATTTCCTGCATCTTACCGAATAATTTATCCGAATTTTTCCATATTTTCCATATGTCGGCGTTTTATCATCCTTTTCTCTATTTTCTTTGTCGATACTTTCGCAAGTTTTCGGGATTTTCTAACATTTTCCCGGGGCTGTTAAATTTTTCCCGTGTTTAATAAATTTTTCTTCATATTTTCCGACTTTTATCTCGCGTTTTCGCGACTTTTTCCCAACTATTTAACTTTCTTTTATTTTTTAAAATTTATTTGATTTTTCCTGAATATTTCCTGCACTTAATTGAATCCTCTGAATATTGATAAATTCATTTTTACGAACGACGAACTTTAAATCGTTTATTATGCAAAGGAGGTAGGAAAAGAGCGGGAAACTACCAAATTCATTTGACTGAAAACTCTAACACCACTTGCTAATCACGGCAATCCTGTATAGAATTTAGGAATCAAGATACATTCAGATATTCATTAAAGAGGCACAAAATACATTTTATCTTAGTCCGATTTTACAAACGCATTGGCAGAGTCGTCTGAGCGTAGAGTTAGCTGATAGGTGATCGTAATTAAAATTTCGATATGTTAAGATATAAATTCTAGTTCCTTCACCCGTCTTAAATTTGATTTTTTGAATATAATCTAATTTAATCTAAATCAGTGGGGAGGGGGGGGGGGTATTGACATATCAATCGATTATCCTCTATCAGAGGATGAATTTTACGGAGAAATTTGTTCTACAATTTCTTCATTTGACCCTTAGGTTTATTTTCATGCAACCAGATTTTTCGGTTCCCAAAGAAAATCTCCCGGAAATTTAAGTTTTCCACAACATAGTTAGAAAACTTTTATAAAATCGAAGTTTTTACAATTTTTGGTTTAAAAACGGAAAAATGCAATACGGTTAATTTTTTGAAAACATTTTATTAAAAAAGTTAAGTCTTTAGAAATTCTTACGAAATTTCGACCAATTTCGATCAATTTTATTGAATTTTGTACAAGTCGAATTTTAAGGGTATTTTAAACATATAAGTTGGTAGGTGACACCATGATCTTAAGGTATTGATAGATCACGTAGATCATCTCCTATTTGAATTCATATCCAAAATTCTTAATGTTCCATTTCCAGGACAATTGTGGCAATTTCCCTGAAGACAACCGATTTTGCTGCTGTTTTGTTTTTATATCATCAACTCCCCTGGCTGGCTAGCTGGCTGGACGATTCTTTGTTCTTTTCTAGAATCTTTTATCGTAATAGAGAAAACACTGTTTCGAACATAAGATTTCACCGTTGAAATTTGAAAAACATTCCAACATTCCATAATTTCCCTAGATTGCTCCGTGTTAATCCTTTCCTGAACTGAAAGTTCTCTATACTGTTATTCTGGCTCGCTAGAGATTAACTACCACATTAATATAGATGACCGCACCCTATAATATGATTGTCTTAATTCAAATTATTTAATTTAAATATTTTAGTTGATCGAGACCTGTTTCAAATACAAACGACCGTCTTAAATGTGGTTACCTTACAGACATCCAGAGAATTAACGGATGCCGATTTACAGAATAAATTCCATTTCTCGTTAATTCTTATTGCTAGCCGAGAGACTGTTCACAATGGATCTACAGCAATTTTGATAGAAATTGATCAACCAGAACCCGATCCATTGATACCACAACCAAAATTTGACAAATCACTGTACAAAGGGACATTGGATTTGGAGCAAAACATCGATTTAGAAGCAATTAATTTAATTCTCGAAACTTATCATACTAATGTTACATTTCAATTAGATGAAGGTAATTAAATTGAAAGTAATTGATATCTAATTGATTTAATAAACATTTCATTTGCAGCTTACAGAGATAATTTCATTGTCTCGAACGATAATAATATCGTTACAATAACGCTTCAAACACCTTTTACCGACGAAGAATTACAGGATAAATTATTTATTACATTGATTTTGACGGCCAATCGTGAGGATGTTGGTTCAGATTCCGCTGTAATATTAGTTGATATTATACAACCGGAACCAGAACCACCAATTCCACAACCAATATTCGATAAATCACTGTATAAAGGTTCATTGGATTTAACAAATCAATTCGAGCATGAGGCAATTAATTTAATTCTTGAGACTTATCATACGAATGTTACATTTCAATTGGATGATGGTCAGTTAAAAGTTTAATAATAATTTACTCTTAATTATATCCTGATTATAAACAGTCTTTAGGGATAAATTTACCGTATCGAATGAGGATAATATTATTTCGATCGCTCTTACTACCAACTTTACTGATGAAGAATTGCAGGATAAATTTTATATTACAATGATCTTAACTGCAAATCGTGAGGATGTGGGTTCTGATTCGACTGTGATTATTATTGAGGTAGCTCAACCTGAACCAGAACCACCAATTCCGTTACCTAGATTTGAAAAAGCTCTATTTACGGGGAATTTGAACGATCAGTATCTCCTAACGGTAGAAAATGTTATCTTAGTTCCTGAAACCTTTGAACCTTCCACAACATTTGAGATAATTGCTGGTAATTTCTTTCGTTCAACAGTAATTTTCGAAAATTAATAATAAAGATGATTTTTAGGAGATACATCTTTATTAACCCTTGATCATACTATGAATATTTTAACAATTTCATTGGTTCGTCAATTAACCGAAGATGATTTAATTGATAAGGATTATCTATCGCTAATAATTAGAGCGTCGATATCGGATGTGGGTTCTGGTGAAACGGTGGTAATTATCACAATTCCCCCTGAAGTTTGTCCAGGTAATAAAAAATAAACTTCATTGAGTTTATGAGGTAAATTTTTTAATTTTTTAATTGATTACAGAACCTGAAATAGTAACCTGTCCGGATTGTCCAACTACAGTTCCACCACCCATTGATCGTCGACCTGCATTTGAAAATAAAATATATTCCTATTGGATAAACACCGAATATATTGGCCGACTTGGAACGGTCTTAGCGATTGTTGCTTCCGATCCAAGTATTCAAATCGAATATTCATTGGACATAACAAATGGTTTATTAAATCGATTACTTTATTAAATTATTAGTTAATAAATAATTCATTATTTTCTTTTAGAATATCTCGAATCGAAAATCGAAATTAATTCGGAATCGGGAGAGATTTCATTAAATGAAAAACTATTGTTTGGAGTATATACATTTGATGTCATTGGAACGAATATGGAGGATACATTAACAACTACCACAAGGGTAAATTTAACGGTTGATCAGCAAACGGTATGTGAGGGTCCTATAACCGTTGATAAATCGCTGATGATTAAATATTTAATTGAGAATGTGGAACACAATGATGTTCTACCGACACAAATTGGAGATTGTAACTTCCATATTGTGGAGTCTATTCCGAATGATAAAGGTGGGAAATATAGAATTATATTACAAATCTGTAAATTTTTATCCGATCCCATATTATGACGATAAGTCTTAGAATATACCCTCAGAAAGTACCCCAATTAAATTTCTACAATCAAAGAAATTTATTAAATTTAACGAATAATTATTTAATTAAGCAAAAATTTCTTAACATCGATGTTTGGCGTCATTTTAAAAATAAAACTTGTACTTTAACCGCTTAAAATTTTTCTGTAATTATATCACCCAGATTATCTTTTAATTGGTTCCACTTCAAAATTTAAAAGTTTAAATTTTTTCGGGAAATTACAGACATTTCCTTACAAAGTTACTTTCTTTATGATTATACCTAACAAGCCCTCATAAAAATTCGGGAGTTACTTTTATCAAAAATCTCACTTAACAAGATTTATTCAGTAATTATATAGCAATATTTCGGTGTATTTAGATTTCTCCAGTCCCGAAGCAAATTGCCTGGGACTTCAGCTTTTCTTTAAGACGACAAAGCCATGGGTCAATATTATCAGTAATATGCACTGATAGGAACACAAATACAATGAAATTGATAAAGATTGTAACATTTTGTTGAGGTTATAAAATTGTGCAGTTGATCGCACGCCACTGTAGGCGTTGTACATAGTTGCGAATTTGATTCCATCGACGTTTCGATGATATTTTCCTAAAGGGATTTTATTAAAAATTTCTTTTACCGTCTACAGTGTATTTTGATGTATTTTTGTGGTAGAACTAGAAATACGTCAACTCTCATAAGTCAAATACAGTCTTAAAATATGCTATGAAATTCAAAAAACTTTTTTAAAAAATTCTGGAGCTTTTATAAAAATTCAAAAATTCACAAAATTTAAAATATGTGAAATTCGTAAAATTCATGTAAATTAAAAACTTTGAAAAAGTTTAAAAATTTTGTAAAAATTTATAAACTTTAAAACTCTCATAATTTTCTCATAGAAATATTTTATAAAAATTAGAGAATTAGATTATTTTGTAGGATTGTGAAAGGAATGCAAATCGGAGAGCTTCGGGAAGATTATACAATTCCCTGGAAATGGAAAAATTTTCTAAAAAATATAATAAAATACCTTATATTCATAATTTTTAAATATTTTGAAATTCGAAATTTCAATAAATTCTAGAGCAAGGGTCGACAACCTATGACCCGCGGGTCACCGAGTGGCCCATTTCATAATTTCAAGTGACCCACTTGAGTTTAGAAAAGAATGTGTAATATATAAAAAAATTACAAATGACCTGGCGCCAATTATTTAATACTTTATAGAACAGCCTAATCATATATGGTACATTATGAGTTTAATTTTATCGTTATTGTTTATTTGATTTATGAAAAATTCTGTAGAACCGGGTCATTTTAGTGTATGTATTGTAGTGTATGTAGTGCAGAGCACACATGAAATATCAACAAAATTTTAACCAATTTTTATAATGCATTTTACACTTTAATGTTTATTGCTGCAAAATTCTAACTCAAATTATTTTATTTACCAACTAATGAGCTTTCGAAATTTTTGAAGCATTTTGTTTGAGAAAATTTGAAATTTTGTTAACGATCGTATTTGGATAGAAAATGGATTTTTAAAGGTTAAAAAAATAATTTGAAACTTAAAGCTTTCGTTGTGCTTTTAATAGCTTGAATAAGCTTTCTGTCATAATTCCATATTTCATTTAAATTTAACGAATCGGATAAAAATTCGATTCCAAATTATTTAAAATAATATTTTTATTTTAAGCTTTCAATAAGCTATAACCTCGAAAGCTTTATTTAAAAAAAAAATTGAAATTTTGTTAAAGAATCGTTGTTTGGATAAAAAATAGATTTTAAAATGTAGAAAATAAAATTCAGCTTCGGGAGCTTTTAAGCTTTTTCAGAGCTTTTACAGGAAAATTGATATATTATATTGATATGTTAGTATTTTTCCTAAACTAATTTAGAAGCTTCGTGAATCATTACATTTTTTTAGATCTGAAGAAAATATTTGGGAAATCCCAATCAAATGTTACGATATCCGAAATATAAATTTCTCGGCACGATCCCTTTCGAATTTTTGATTTTTCTTATAGATAAATTTCAACTATTCAGAAATATTTAATTTTTTGTATTTTTACCTAACTGTTAAAGCAACTTTCTACTTACTTACAATACTAGTTTTACTGTGATTTAGTTGGGTGGTAGGGAATGATGAAGTATGAAAAAAGTCGTTTGGCTGCCAAACTAAAAAAATATGTAGTTTTGAGGGAAAAACCTATTTAGCATTTTGGCAGGTAATGAAGAAATAGATTTAAGCCAAAAAAAAGGAATAAATTTGTAATGGAATTTTTCGAAATATTTGAATTTAGAGTTTGGCAGCCAGTAGTGGGGCCATCTAATGTCGTATTACAAAATGTTTACGTCATTAAGAAGGACATTGTCTATTTTTCCAACGAACATTTTATTAAACATTTTATTTATGTCACGAAGTGTAGAACAAATAGGAGAGAGGTGAGATGTCGAAATTCATCTAAAAAAATCTTTACCGATATCTTTACCGCCGCCCGATATCTCGAAAAACAAGAAATTTTAAATGCCTCTCCCCTCCCAATACGATTCTATTCATATCTCAGCATTCCCCGTGACCTCCCGACATTTGGTCCTGCAGGGACCAATCACCCTTTATATGAACGAAGGCTAAAAAACTATTTCTTAAGGGGGTAACCCTGCAGGAATTTTTACATTTCAATTCAATGTACCTACCTCGGGAACCTATTTGCATAACATTTTTGGACCAGAATTTAAAAAATCAATCTCGTTTCCGGATAATTTCTAATCCCTGCTAAGAAAAAAAAAAGTGAACGTCCGAAAGCTGTGAAAATGGTCTGTTTATTTTTTTTACCAGCTGCTCCTCCTAAGTTGTTAAAGTTCGGAAAAATGTACATTGATTTTCAATGTAAAACTGACTACGGGTTTACCATCTTAATGCCCAAGTATAATATTCAATTTTATTGACGAGACTCTAAGACAATTTTCGACTCAACTGATAGTCATGCAGTGGCGCCAACTCTTGGAGGGGGGAGGGTCAAAGAAATTCTTGAGAGGG
>JANTOP010017283.1:0-13859 GCA_027564815.1 Symmerus nobilis | reverse complement strand
AATTGAATTTATTGAGGCCAATAAAAATTGCCCTTGCCTGTGCCGATGCCACTGCCAAAAAATGTGTCTTATTTATCCCGAAGACTGTTACTTTTTCCCGAGGTCTTCCCGAGATTAAAAACCAATCACGATGGCCCGTCACGATGAACGATGAACGATGGAAAATCACGAAATGTATGGCCGGCATTACAGTATCCTAGTCAGCGTTGCTAACGCCCCGTCCTTCCCTAATGTACGAGTATATTCAATATAATAATAACTGCAATTGTTGATATTTAACATTATCAACAATTTATTCGACCCTCGAGTAATATCGCAAAGTAGCATTAGTTGATTTTTGAAAGTAATAGAGACATACGTGATAATATTAAATTAGGTGAGTGTATCTGCTATATAATTATAATTAGTACATTTTAATTGCTTTAGCTAGAGTATAGGCTAACCACTTAAGAAGTATGTTAATTATTAAATTAAAGGGTGAGAGGGGGAGAGGTTCCTTTTATGTAAAATGAGTTTTCATTAATTTTTCTTGACGAAACAGTTAGAATTTGTGCAACGTTTCGTACTGCTTCTTTCGTATTTCATTTTGCGTATAATTTTTATTGATAATTCTTATTCAGATATATCTTAAATATCTACATAAGTACAGCTTATGAGGTAAGGTACTAGAAATTCTACAAATTACTTGATTCTTTAATTTTTATGATAATTTCAAAATTTCCAAAATTTTCTAATTTTGGAAAAATTTTCTAATGTTAACAAAATCATCCAATAAATTTAATACTTCGGAAAAGTTTAAATTTATTTCAAAGAAATCAAAAATTCGTAAAGGCTCGCCCCGAGAAATCGGGATATTTGATCCGGATTTTCCGATAATTATCGTCGGATCAACAAAAATGTACAAAAATGCAGAAAGTTTATAAATTAGTTGAGAAAAAACACAAAAATTTCAAAACTAATCTTTCCATACAAAAGCTCTGCAAAAACTTTAAAGCTCCCATAAAGCTTTATTTTCTGAACCGTTTATTTTACGATTTAAAATTTATTTTCTGTGCAAATCACAATCCTTTAACGAAATGTCAAATTTTCCCAGAGAAGGCTTCAAAAATCTCGAAAGCTCATTAAAAGCTTAAAATTAAAATGTCATTTTATATAATTTGGTATCGAATTTCTACCCTATTTATTAAATTTAAATGATATATAGATTTTTCGCTGAAAGCTTGTCTAAACTATTAAAAGCTCAACGAAAGCTATAAAATTTTTAACATCTAAAAATCTACTCCTATCCAGATAATGGCTCTGTAACGAAATTTCAACTTTTCCTAAAATACAGCTTAAGAAACGTGTACAGCTTTAAAGAACACGAGCTCATTGTTTTAAAGCTTAAAATTATAAAGTTATTTTACATAATTTGGAATCTAATTTTTATTCGTATAATTAAATTTAGATAAAATAAGAAATTTTACCTAAAAGCTTCATCAGACCATTGAATTAACCATTTGAGACTTGCTCAAATAAACAGTAATTAAAGCACTGGCCACGGCCACGATAATCCAACCTAAGTCTATGCTATGTCTATAGTGTGAAACATGGCTACAAAGAGATTTTCACGATACAGCATTTACGTTTTAATAGGACTCTACAGTCTACACCAGCCCATATATTAAGATAATATTGGTTAGAATGGCCGCCGAATTTCTATCTGGCGTATTTTGAAGTGTATTGTCTCTATTATACTTAAAAATACAACAGGATTAAGAGTTTAATTATTATTAGAAAATTAATAAAATTCTTAGGATAAATTAGATTTATAATTTCTTCTTCTTTTTGTAGCGAAGTTCGTAAAACAGAGTAGATAGCTTTTGAAAGTTTCCAGAACTACAGAGATATAAGGTATTAATAAGACATATACCGGAACCGATGAAAATCGATAGCGTATTTTCTTAATTCAGATTGTGCACATTTCTTTACTGCTGTTTCTTTACTGCTATAGGTAAGTATTAAATAATTATTTTAATTATGTGGAACAGGATTCAAAAGGATCTGGGCTATGTACAATTCTTCTCAAGTACAATTAAATTTTTTCCTAAAATTGGTGTATACATATTCCGATTTAGGGGACCCATACTAACCGAACGTAACATGTGAAGTCAAAAATAGCAAGTCCTAAAAGTATTGTCTAAAAATAGTAAACAGTTTTTACCAATCCATAATAATTTTAAGGAAACTTGAGAAGAATTATCCTAAAAGTATTATTAATTATGTATTACTCGATAAATATCTAAATTGTAATTAAACATAATAATTAAATTGAATAATACTCGTGAACTAAATACAGTTATTAAAACGCCAATTTCTATTTAAGTACATCCTCATAATACACCCTTATTGTTAACTAATAACTGTTTTATTAGGCCAGCCTATATTTGTGTACTCAAATTTCCATCTTTCCCTATAATTTTGATTCTCTTATAAACCTTATCGTCCAAAATGTCCTTAATTCTTTACATTCCATTCTTTATTACCTTTTTCTTCCTTTCTCATATTATCATATCATTGGCTCATATATAAATCGTGCTCAATTATATTACTTTTTTATTTGACTTTTTTCCTCATATTATGAAAAACGAAAATTACCTATAAAACTTCTTTCTTCAATTATTATTTTTTTTTAACTTTTTTATTATTTAATATAAATAAATCAAATGGGAGAAGGTGGAGCTTATGAACAGAAAATCCAATTTGAAGCCCAACATCAACGCCATACTATACTCGGTATATTTGTGGGTAATGTAATATTATATCCGAAGACATTTCTGATGGTAAAATATTGTATAATGTAATTATGTATATTGCCCCGTCTCTTCGACATATCGTTATACAAGTGGATTTAATATTTTGAATATGCTTACAGCTAGGATTCAATTTACGCTGTACGTACTAAAGGAAACGGTAAATATTTATTGATATGAACTAATAATATATAAACAATGAAAATCAGAAAATTATACAGAAATCTATGTACTCTTATGTGTGTATGTATATTTGTTTATTTCTGATTTTCAACTAACTGTTTTAGGTCTGAATTTGCCTTTGTCTTAACTATATGGGAATGTCCTTCAAAATGTCATCAATTTCCTCCGTAGTTATTTTCAAAAATTGTGCAAGCAATTTCCATTCATATTTCTAAATTTATTACATAAATAATAATTACATATTTGAGCATCCAAATATAATTACCCAATTACATTCCGTCAACAAAACAACATTCCGTCCAATTTTATAATATTTATAATTGTTTAACTTCTTCTAAGCGCTTTCGTTATTTTTGAAGCTTCATCTTGGGATATTTTGAAATTTCGAAAAACGACGGCTATCTGGATAGAAAATAGATTTTGAATAGAAAAAAAGTTCTAACTAAGTTCGAAACCTTAAGTTTTGATTGAGCTTAAATGGTTTGAGAAGGCTTTTCTCAAAAATTTCGTATTTTACCTAAATTTAGTGAATCTTGTAAAACTTTTCCCGATTTATACTGAATTATGCTTTACAAGTTTTTTGGGTAATCGGAACGGATTTTGTAAGATTTTCCTAATTTCTCTCAGAATTGTTTCCGACTTTACTTTATTTTATTACTTTAATCTGTTTTTTCACCGACTATTTCTAGACGTTTAATACTTTATTCTATTACAATCTTTGGATTTTCAGATTTTTTTACAAACAACAATTAGGGAGAATTTAGAGAAAAGCCGAGTAAAAATTGTTAAGATTCCGAAAAGTTGGTTCGAAATCGGGAAAAGTATAGAATAGGCGGGAAAAAGTCGTTAAAACATAATAAATTAACTTATATATTGAGCTCATTTAACTAATTTAATCAAAAATTGGTCTGGGAATAAAAAAATGGTATTTTAATTAAAAGCTGCTGATAAACACTTTGAAGAGCTTTTATCGGAAAATTATAGATTTCGTTAACTTGAAATTATGGAGATAGAAATTCGATTTCAAAACATTTTTATTTAAATCTAATATGGAAAGCTTTCTTAATAAGTATTTCTTTTCTTATTTTAATTCTTTCTTAATTTACCACAGAGCTTTTCCGATTTCATTGAAATTTATTTATCAGGAGAAAAAATAGAGTTGATAATGACTAAAATAATATTTTAATTAAAAGCTTCCGATGAGCTTTTGAAACTTTCTTATAGCTCTTTTCAGAAAATTTTAAATTTCAGTGACGTTAAATTTTTAGGATAGAATATAGATTTAAAACATATAATTTTGGAATCGGAATATAAAGCTTAGCTTAGCGATTTTGATTTCATCAAGGAGCTTTTAAATATAAATTTCGAATTTCATTTAAATTGAATTTTTGAAAGGAAAATTAAATTCCTTACTTCCGAAAATAATATTTTATTCAAAAGTTTTCGATGAGCTTTTGGAACGTTCTAAAAGCATTTTCTAGAAAATGTTTAGTTGATAAAAAAAATGTGTAAAACGGTTGAAGTTATTAAATAAAATTATTTTGAGTTAGCAATTCGCCAAATAAAACCAAATAAAAATTGTTTGCGATTTGATTGATATTTGATGCACTTTCTGCCCATTAGCCTGTACGACACTGTTCCATCCCAAATAATATTGTATTTTTTACTTCTACAACAGTTTCCGAATAGTCAGTATATAATACCGTTTGCATCTGGCAAAAATTGGGATGTTAGACGACTAGGTCCAGCAATAACATCTACACCTGCATTTCGTTTGTTTGGTGTGGCTAACCAGCTTTTAGTCGATTCAAGTAATTTCTAGAATGCAATCCGCATGCTCTTTTGCTTAAGACTACGCCTTATATTTGGAATACGTATACATACATATTCAGAGTATATTTCAGGATATTGCAGTGGCGTGCGGTCACAATATCCATGGGGTGTGCAGAATGTTATGGACTTTAATAAAATGTTACAGTTTTTATCACTTTTATTAGCATTTTCTTATTTATTCTCAAATTAAATCACTGCAATATCTGCAAGAAAAATTACCAATATTTCTGTCCGTTGGTTATACAAAAATTGGATAACCAGCGGACCAGGGGATGATATAATAAAAACAGCAGCAAAATCGGTAGTTTTCAGGGAAATTGGTTAAATTTGCCGATAAATGTAAAGTTAGGAATTTTCTATATGAATTCCAATAGGGGATTTCCTTCGTGATCTATAAATAATTTAAGATCAGAGGGCCACCTTCCATCTTACATGTTTAGAATCCTCTTAAAATTTGACTTGAAAAACATTTCGTTCGATATTCGTTCGTTCGAAATTTTCTTAAGGAAATGGAAAAAATTATTATGGAAAATTAAACCCAAGCCTTCACTGAGAAGCCTGTGAAAACAACCCCCTTATTTTAGGGAAATGGTTATTCCCAGAATTTTTTAATTTTTCCGTCGGTTTATTGAACAGTTCTAAATTAAATCGTAATTTCCGGGACTCATTCCGGGCTGTGTCCTACTTTTTCCCCACCTTTAAGGACTTTTAACAACTTTTCCAAACCAATTTTCAGGGAAAAAGTCATTCAATTATTTTTTAAAGCGGTTTACAAATTAGAAATCAATTTTAGAAAAATTCTAAAATCTTGGGTAAATTTTTAACAATTAATTAAAAAATATTATAAAGAGAAATGTCCGAAAGAAATTAACTCTTGAATTTTGTTTAGCGTTTATAAGTGACATAATATTAAAAAAAGTGTAACATTCTGAAGAAGTGTCTGTAATTCCTCGGAAAGAAGTCAAATTTTTAAATTTCGAACTGAAATCATTTTAAGGAATATGCAGATATAAAAATTAGTTTTATGTTTGGTCGATAAAGATTTAATAATATTATATATTTTTTATTTGCCTTGACCATATATGAGGAGGTATGCTCTGCGCTTTCTGCTCATTAGACTACGCGCCACTGGGATATTGGCTACAGGTTCACTCTTTCCGCAAGTCTTAAATTTTTAATTTAACTTCTTACACTTCAAATTCAACCTTTTCCAGGCTCTTTATTTGCTGATGATTTTTGAAAAGAGACTTTCTAAATATCTATTATGTCTTATCAAAATAAATATGACTGTTAAAAATTTTCTCCATTTAATTGTCGTCGAAATTTTTGGACGGAGTCCACTCCCGATTTCGCGATTACTTCCGCAGGGAAATATTTCGCTTGATACCACTCAGAGAAAAATTCATTAGACAATGTGACGCAACTCGCTGCTTGAATGTCTATTATTATATTTACTTGTTAAATACCATAATACCTTAACAACGTTTTGTATTTTTCTTTGAACTGTTTGAACAAATTTTACCATTCTGAGCTAAGCTCGAATATCGCTTGCCGATATGCCGGTAGTCCATTTTTGTAACATAAAAACACAAACGAAAATATGCTATTATAAAAGTTGTTTTACACTATGTTTGGTTTTTGGTTGGATAACACAGGGACTTGCACATTACGTATACCTTATAAATACATATTCAAGAAATACCATACAATTACAGCTTATGAAAGAGCATATAAAACAACACCTTTCAGGTGGACAGGTCGCGCGATCTTCTGGTTTTTTTTTTATAAATAGTTGTTCTGCTGTTTGATCCGATTAAAAAAAGTAGTTGTGTTCATTGTATATAGATAGTTATATTGGCAGCGGGTAAAATAGACTTAACAGTAGACTTAGAGTTAGTTGAGGTTTACCTGTCGGTTAGAATGGTCGTTATTATTTATTTTTTCATTGAATAGCTAGTTATTCAACGGTATTATTAAATGCCATAATTGATTTAATCGCGTACGGTGTTTTTGTGTTAATTACAAATTTTATATTAGTAAGGTAATATACTTACTGCGAGATTTGTTACTGTTCCATTCAACAAAACCAATCGATACAAAAATTGATAATTAACTTGGATTTAAACGAATTATTGGTTTTCCACTCTATATAAAATATCACATTATACCTTCCTTTATTATTAACTGAAATAACCATAACAAGAATCTGAAGTAATTATTTATATTATTATATGTTACATACCTCCACAAAATAAAGGATAAAAATAGCAATAAATTTTATTTGATTTAGTTAATTGAAAAAAAAATAATAATAAATAAGTTTATTAAATAAAAAATTGGATAAAAATAACTATAAAAAAATACCAACCTCAATTTGTCGATAAACTGGATAGCAAATAAAGGTAAAACGAATAATAAATAATTCGTTGAGAATTAAATAAGAAATAATTAAATAAATCATATAAAAATAATAAATAAATAAAACTGTAATTAAAAAATTTAATTGTAGCTAACAAATTTAAAACTAGTGATGAGAAATGACGCAAATATGTATACAAGAGTACCTCTATCTTTATAAAACTTCAATGTGATTGTTGCTAATTATCATTATATTAAATTGTAATTGTAATAATTAAATAAAAAAAAACCCAACCGTACCACCTAACATAATTAAATGAGATTATAAAATACAATTTTAATAATTAAAGTAGAAATAATTGTTTTAATTTTATTTTCAATTAAATCAATTAGTGAATAAGAATTTTAATTGATTTTTATTTAAATTAGATAATTAATTTTACATACAATTAAATCGGTCGTCGTATATATATTTTATACAAATGTTGGATATTTTAAAAGAGAGAATGTAAAAAATTGTACAGAGCTGCTTTTTATTTCACTGATAATTTGGTAAGTTTCTGAGTGTATGAAATTACTGAAACTTGATAATGTAAATTTGAAATTGAATTAATTTGATTTAAATTTGTTTTATTTGCCTAATAATAAATAATGTTCAATTGTATCCTTAAAAATAAAATGGTGATGGGTGAAAGATTTGCATAGACATCAGTTTATCATACATAGAAAAATTTAAGACCATATGATGTTGGAGAGCTAAAATATAGTAAATCTGTTAAAATATTTTGTCTTACGGTCTTACATTCTAGCTATTTGTAATAGAAAAACCTTCAAAATTCCCAATTGGCAACAACACGTTTCTTGTAAACAGTACCAGGTGTATGAAGTTTTTAAAGGGAGTTATAACAAAAAATTGGTGTTGGGTTTGAATATTTGACAACTCCATTCACAATTATAGTTGCTTCATTTTCCCTTAATACCTATAGAATGGCCATACTCGTTGTAGAAGTTTCTTGGAACCTTCTTGCATAATAATAGCCATTATTTATCAATTTCAGTAGCATACAATGCTGATGATGGCTAAACGTGATCCATTTTTTAAGGATAATTTATAATATATTATATTGGCGTTATAAATTGAAAATTATTTATTAACGATCGAAATATCGACGGTATACAACCAGAAGGCATTAAGTCAACAAATGTAGTTTTGAGTAAATCGATTTTTAAAGTTATCAAGATCTCTAAAACGTATGGGAAAAATGACTTAATGCAATCTTGTCATAGCTATATCTTTGAAACTATCCTCTTCATTATGCTACACTTTCCCATCATTAACTCAAAATTGGAAAAAACTGACTTAGTGCCTTCTGGAAGTATACCGACGATATGCATGTTTCTTCAAGCTAATTGTCTAGAAACATCATAAACCTTGCAATCACAATCTGCGTCCAAAATTAAAATTTCTAGTTTTATTCGGCTTGGCTACTACCGTCGGTTATGCGACCATAAAAATTATGAATTAAGAATACTGCAAAAGCAAGTATGTACATTAACAGAAATCGGTAAATTTTTTGTGTTCAAAATTTATTAGTATTCAAATACTAAAATTATTTCAAATCAGAAGTTAGCATACTTTAAATAATATTATTCATAGGAAAAGAAAGTGGTGCGAAAGGACAGACACAAATTGAATGTCGAAGTGATGTTGGTGTATCTTTTAGTTGGTTGAAAAACTTCTCAACGGCGTTAAAAAAAGCGTAAAATCGGTTAATTGTTTTTTTTACCTTCAGCAATTATTGGGTGACATTTTTTACCCAACAAAACTTTGAACTTGTACAGCAACTCTGTACTATCATGCCAAATTTGAAGTTATCTAGATTTCATCTACAAGAAATACTGATTGTGAAGCGAAATCCAAATTCAATATTATTAAAATATTTATTAAAATTTTCCTTAAATTGACAAGGTTTTCCGAACAACTCTATTGATTTCTTATCTATTTTTTGAATTTTGACTGGGAAATTGAGAGACGTTTCGACCTGATTTTAAAGTTCTGGGTTACGTATGATATAGAACGCATTCAATATAATTCACAAAATACAATACTGGGAAAATAGTTTGTACAGTAAGTATAAAATTAACGACACGCACACTAGCCTGGGGCGTTTTCCAAGTTTTTCTTTTAATCGGATGGTAATACCCCGCAAAAGTTGCCCACCCATACCAGCAATGCACCCACAAAATTTTTTTGAAATTGGACAATATCTTCGGTTAGAACTTAGGCCCTCAAGTTTTAGTATTTTGACAAAAAACAGTAAACTTATGGCAGCATAGGTGTAGCCTTATGGTTTGTATTTTATGGCCTTAGTACGTCCACAGAGATATATATGGCATCACCAGATGGTCTATGACCATTTTTACACACCCTCACCCACCCCCTTGCCGCCATTACCCCTCTCCCCGAGGGGCGTATTTTTGCTCAAAATCTCACAGACAAGACGACAAGACATCTTGCCGACAAGACGACTCAAAATTGCAGAAAGCTGCCAATTATTTTCTTTTAATCAAATCTGTTCCCCATTGCATTTATTTTAGATGAATTTATTAGCATCTTCGATGCATTTATTAATTTATTATCAAAGACCTAATGAAGATTTAGAAAATTCGTAAATTTGAAACATCGGAAAATTCGGGAAACATCGTGCAAAAATGTAGGAAAATAGGAAAATAAGGAAAAATGGATGAAAGTAAAGGAAATACGTACATAAAATCTTCCGCAAAATCGGTAAAATGTCTAGTAACTAGTTAAAAATTGGAAAAAGTTATCAAAAGTAATTACAAGTATAGTGATAGACCGGTCCCGGGGATTTTTATTTAATGGGCATCGAACCGCTGATATAAGATGGGAATGTTTAAAAAGTTAGAGAAACCCGTTATCTGTCGGGTTATAAATAATCTTTTAAAACGTCCAGCACTGGTGTCAGAGATGTCAACTTAACTTATGATTAATAACACTATGGCACAAAATTTGAAAAAAAATTGGACTTGACTGGGTGGTTTTAGATAATTAGGAGTTACTGACCATAATGCCATCATTAGTTTCTGCCCTACACGTAAAATTTTTTAGAAAATTGAGTAGAAATATGACGATTTTTCAATGTATTTTTGCTCGCAATTTCATTTTGTTTTCAATATAACAGTCTTTCCATATAATACGCTACGGATTAACCGTGTTATAGGGGGCGTATCTGTATATAAATGTATTTCTCAAATGAAATATGATTCAGTTCTTGTTTATAAATATGTTTGAATTCAACTGATAAAAATTTGAAAGCTTTTATTTGAAAAAATTTATTTTTTTGGAAGCATTTTTTTGGAAGCATTTTTTTGGAAATGGCACGCGTAAGAGAAAAACTAATGATGCCATCGTGTTCAGCATACCCAAATTGTCAAAATTCGCCTAGTCTGTTCTCATTTTTTTTGTGTACCGCTGTGTAATTAATATGACAATCTTGTGGAAAAATGTTCCGTTTTATACATTGGACAATTGCTGCAGAGGGCGATTGGCAAAGAGTTTACAGCTCGGCATCGCTGGATAATTACATAGGTAATAGTAACTTTGCAGCGTAATTGATAAACATGTTTCAGTATTGGAAGGAGAGGGAGCTAAAAGCACAATTTTGGAGTTGTACCACAATTACCTGCTCCACCGACAAGTAGGTAGCCGGAGCGGGAATTTTCAACGTCAGGTCAATTCGAAGCCAAAATAAGATTGAGCACACATGCACATTTTTTTTAAATCTTCTCAGTTTAGCTAATTTTTCTAATCGCCATATATTTGTCTATACCAGCGATTCCCAACCTGGGGGGTAATTACCCCCAAAGGAGTAAAATGGGATTTTCTGAGGGGAAAGATAAAGACAAGAATTGGATTATTGAACAGTCACAAAACAATATTATCAAAAAAATTTTTAATATTTTTGTCAATTTTGCGTTAAAACTCTATCAACGTTAACACAACATCTCTACAGCGCAGCGTTGGTTATCACCGTTGGGGAAGTTTGAAACGATTGCTCGAGCTTCGAGAGGAAATTGCTTGGTTTCTGGAACGGAAAAAAAGGATAAGAACTATGGCTTGTAAAAAGTATTGTATATTGTTTTTATTTTAAACCTGGCATATCTTTCGAATTTCTTCGGAACAATAAATACGATTAACCTCAGTTTCCAAGGGAATATAAAGAGTAGAGCTGGAGTTGAGGACGTTTCGATTTCCGCAAATAAGAATTGTGTTCGACGCAAGAAATTAAATATGCTTCTTCACAGATGAAATAACTCTCCATCATATGTCATCAGTAGTACATTCAATCAGCAAATATTTTCCTGATTTGGAAAATCCCCAAGTAAATGCTTTGGTGCTGAGACCCTTTTTAGTGGATGTATTATTCTAGCTACTGAAATTGAAGCCGAGGCATCAATTCTTGGACTTCACGAAACATACAACTAGCAACTTTTTGACGAAAGATTAGCGGCCAGCAATGTTTCCCCTATCTCTCCCTGCGCGCGCAGTTTATGTAACTTGAAAAACTCATTATTTACTAAATCTGAACTTGTGCACACAAATTCCTTATATTTCAAAAAATATGCACTGGCAACGTTGCTGCCCAGTGTCCATTATTATGTCCTGATCCCATTCGCCACAACTTATCGATGTGAAAGTGCATTTTCGACAAAAGTGATAATGAAAATGTAAGAATGGAACGTATTGAACTTGGAGCACGTCTTACGATATTGATTGACCGAAACTGAACCGAATATTTAACAATTTTATTGAACTATATACTACTACTGAACCGAATATCTACCGTCTCATTGACTTACATTACTTCTTTAATAAGAAATTGAAAAAAAAGACATTTATTGGGGGTAGTTGCTATTATCTAATTCGCTTTAAGGGTAATAGTCTCAAAAAGGTTGCGAACCGCTGTTCTAGACTTATACATGACTTATTATCAGACATCATTCTGTTTCTAACCTTTTCTGAACTTTATAATTTTCTCCCGCCTATTTCCCGCATATAACTGTGTGTGTCTGACTTCTGATGTTCACATTTGTCAAATTTTTTCAAACAGTTCCCCCTACTATCCGCAACATTTTCCTGACTTTTTAAAATATTGAATATCTATGAGTTTTCTTTGAACTTTTCCTAACTATTTTTCAGATTTTTTTTTAGACCCAACATTTAACTAAAGTTCCATCACGAAGATTTAAATAATCGAACATAACTGAGGTTTTTACAAATGTTTCCTTATATCGTGTTATAATATAAAAAAAAATAAATAAATCCAGTTTTATTAGCTGAAATCGACTGTAGACGCCTTGGATTGTGGCACCGTAAAAAAAAATCCTGGTGTCTTGGGGACATTTTCGGTGCCATACTCCCACGCAGTAGGGTCAGACGCAGTCGATTTGAATAGATAAAATTGAATTTATTTATTTTTTATGTATTCCACAAGATATTCCATCAGGTATGTTCGTTTATTAAAAAAAATCTTAAGAATCAACTCAATAATTACATTCTAGGCGCAGAGATAGAGAACCCCTTAGTACCAAATAAAAGTTAGCTAATTTTCTGTTAAATAAGCAGCCGTCGGGCTTTGCTTCGGGAAATAATTTCGAAAGATATTAATTGTATATATTATAGCTGTTGTGTACCCATTTCTCTTAACTGCAAATAACAAAAATGTTACTTATACAGCTTTCCGAATGTTGTAGAAAAATCTAAGCTGAAAAGTATTACAATTTCTAATGATTTGTTGATACGCTTATTCTTCTCATTGACTTTAAATTGGTGGTCTTTTAAAAGGCTACCTACTTCGAAATTATTTTCCGTTCGAACATTGATTAGAACACGTCATCTCATCATCTATACCTTTTACTCCGCGAGGGAGCATAGGTGCTTCCATATTGAAGTTTCTATGACTTATTACGATTATTAACGATTGAGGCTAGGTAGTCAACCTAGCGCTCAACAGAATTTGTTGTTTCTTTATTTTGATCATTTAATCCATTGCTGTTGACCGATTACATATTTAATTGCAATGGATTGTGTATTGTTTTTTATGATACCCCCAATACACAAGAAGTCTCTGTATGAGAATACTTATATTCTTATACACGGGACCGCCACCTTTACGTCACCATCCATGACGCGGTTTCAAGTTCGATAATTGTGACGATCACAAATTATTGAGATAATAATTTTTTTTGTGATGTCGACACCTGGCTCCGAACCTACAACCTCCCTCTTCAAAGGCGGGCGTCACACCCATTATGCCAAAGAAGTGGTTTTAGATTAGATGGATTACGTGATTAGAACACGTACATAATTCAAAATAAAATCTCCACAAACTATAATACATAATTTCGAAATCTTTTCTCAAAACGTCCGTATTTTCCAAATTCTACAAATTTCTTCAAAAAAACGTATGATTGCAACTCACAATAAATTAAACTGAAATTAATTCAATAAAACACTTCCTTTTAAGATATGAGGAAATTAGAACAGCGGAAATTTGGAGCAAATGTAACCCTTCTACAACACGGTGTCTTGCAGCACGGTTTCACTCTAACACGATTGAAAAATTGCGGAAAACCTCCTACAACACGGTATCCTACTACACGGTTTTAATA
>JANTOP010017272.1:0-13860 GCA_027564815.1 Symmerus nobilis | reverse complement strand
TTTGAAATAAAAAAATTTTTCGTTTGAATTTCGACAAAGAAAGGCTCAATACTTTTTCCCCCACCCTATATTTTGGTTTATTTATTTTCCTTGATGTTACGGGTAATTTCCCTAAAGGAAATGTTAAGCAAAATACCCCGAAACATTTAGAGTTAGAGTATTAAATGATATACAACCCAAGGATTTACAAAATACAGAAATATACTTTATGAAAATAAAATAAGCTATTATCCATAATCTATGAAAAGATAATTTAAATTTTTGGGTTAGGAAATCTAAAGTAAACTTATTTAAGGAGACATGCAACCTAAAATTTACCAAGAATGAAAAAAAAATTGGTTGCATATTTTTAATCTTTGAACTGTCCTCAGATGAAGAATTTAAGATTCGGTGTCGGGACTAATACATAACATATTTTATCAAAGTAAATCTTCAAATCGATTTATATCCATTTATATTTGGCAAGTTTTTTAAGATTCAAAATGCTCCTGGGGGCTCGATTTTCATGCGATTTGACTGTTTTTTCTTTTTGCAGTCGCGTGGCGTGCAGTGTAATATGCAAAAAGCGTAGAGCACGCCTGAAATATCAACAAAATCGAAACCATTTTTTATTGCTGCAAATCGCTAAATTTTATTTTATATCCCAATAAATAAACATAAATGAAATCGGAAATCGTTGAAAGCTCTGGGGAAAAGAAAAATGTCTACGGAAGCTTTAATATGGAAGCATGGAATAGAAGGCAAACTAAAATGAAGGCATTCGTAGTCATTGTTTTCCCTTTCTTGAAAAATTCGTCTATCGACCTGAAATTTTGAATAAATACAATTTTTAAAGCATTTTTTTGAAAAAATTTAGCTTTTTTTGTTAAAAGATCATTTATAGATAGAAAATTGATTTTTACACCGAAAAAAAATTAGATCGAAGTTTAGAGCTTTCGTTGCGCTTTTAATAGTGTGGATAAGCTTTCTGCGAAAATGCCATATTTCATTAAAATTGAATTAATCGGATAAAAATTCGATTCCAAATTATATAAAATTACATTATAATTTTAAGCTTTCAATGAGCTTTCCAGATTTTTTAAGCTCTTTTTTAGGATAATTTGGAATTTCGTTAAAGGATCGTTATTTGGATAGAAAATAGATTTTAAAACGTAAAGAAAGGGTTCAGAAAATTAAGCTTTCTGGGAGCTTTTAAGTTTTTGCAGAGCTTTTGTACGAAATGTTACTTTGATATTTTTGAATTATTCCTCAACTAATTTATAAACTTTCTGCATCATTCCTTATTTTTGATTTGATGAAAATTATCGGAAAATCCGGTCAAATATCGCGATGTCTGATATTCAAATTTCTCGGTGCGAGCCTTTGCGAATTTTTAATATTTCTTAGATAAATTTCAACTTTTCCGAAATATTTAATTTTTATATTTTTACCTAACTGTCGACGCAACTTTCTGTGTTTTTACATTTTTTACGGCAGAAGAAAATATTCTGCACACATTATGGAGATGGTGACCGCACGCTGCTATTTTTGATATATTGTATTTTACCAAAATTATTAACGACATAGTTACTGCACGAAACACTCGAAAATAATCGATTTTCTCGGTTTTTGTGTCAAGTCGAAGTAATATGTCATAATTTTTAAATAAAATGTTTATCAAAATTCTGTCTATACAATTTCTTTATTATGAACTGTTTCGGAATCGGAACCGTTTTAGATAAAAAAAAATAAAAACCGAAAATAAAATGGACTCCCAGGAGCATTTTGAAAATCGACCTTTCTTGAAACTATTGTTAATAAATAAATATGTTTGTAATAAAATTAATCACAATTTAAAAATTATAAAAATGGATTTAATATATTATTATTGATTTTAGACATTTGGGCTGTATGTCTCCTTAAGTAAAGATTGATGAATTAATAATAAGTTTTAAATATTTTATTGTTCTATGCTTACAGTACAGGAAGGAAGGATCATTCACCAGAACAGAAACATGAAACTGTAATATCTTGGAAGATAAATAAATTACAAACTACAAGAACAAATAACCTGCTGAAAAAGGTGAGGTCAGCATCGAAATAGTTCAAAATACATTTTTCTAACGGGTTTGATTGATTAAGTAATTACCGGTTGACCTTTCAATATACAATATAAGCATTTATCGAAAGGAAAGTTATTTGAGGATATTGAGGAGTAAGTGCCAATACATTGTAAAGAAATTGAGTTTTGGGATTAATATAGACAGCTAATATTTAACATTAACCAATGAGAATAGAAACAAAAAGAAGAGAACCAAACGTAGTGTATTTTTATTTCTGAGTAAAATAATTCGGATCCATAATTTTATAAGCGACTTGGATCCATTTCCATTGTTATACACATTTTTTTAGCGTCATTTTCCTTATATGAGATTGGTCATCTACCAGTAACTACATTAACATAGAATGTAGTAAATTATCCGAAAATTATTACATTTTGACGAATGACGTATAGATGGGTATAGCTTTTGGGGAGTGAGTAGGGAGCTGATTTAAAGCTTATACTTTAAATACACCAAATGCTTTACATTTATTACACCCTCCTACAAAATTGCACTTTTTTTCTCCCATGAGAAATTCCAAATTCACATGATAGTGGAGCATAAGTAAATACTTTTGGCGTTTACAGTTTTTCTAGATCAAATCATTTTTTTTTTTTTAAATTGAATTTGAAATTTTCACATAAATAATGGGTGCTTTTTATCTTGATACAACGGAATATCTCGAGAACTGTGCATCAAATCAAGAAAAGGTTGAAATGAAGTTTGATAGTCTGTGGGGGGTGCATTCAATGCTGCCTTAACTCGACCCCGCACCCCACCCCCAGGGGGTGGGCGGGAGGCAACATGCAATTTTGAATGGGATCCCACATTTTTATTGCATATTCGGATTCAACGTCACCAAATACGTAGGTTTTGTTCGAAACTTTTTTTTTGATTCGTCGTGATAGATGAAGCGTGAATAAACATATTTATTTTTTTAGTTTTGTTTAATATTTTTCATGATCAACATCAATAGATAGAATACATAAATAGATAGAATACATTTAGATAGAATAAAATGTAAAAAATATTCGAATTCGAATGATTATGTCATTGAAGAATTGATAAGAAGGGTTAATAATTATTAAATTACATCATATTATATATAGGCTTTCATTTCTTAATGCCACAAATAATTTAAATTAACAAACTAAAAATTATAACAATAATGAAAAATTCTTTACATTGTTAAATATGAAATTCTTTGTAAATTAAACCAAAAATAATACTTATCCTCAATTTTTTTTTTAACTTTATAATATGTTAGGGAAAATAAAAACATAAAAAAAAAATTTTAAAAATGGAGTTCTTTCAAAATTTCGTAAAAACTTATTTAACTTAAATTTTCTCAGTGCAGTTTTTAATTTTTCGGCCACCCCCATTTTTTTCAAATATACTATATTTTCCCTTTCTAAAACACCCTCGATTATTAAAATCGGACGGATAGTTTTTATTCTACATATTTTACAACTTTGCTATGTTTTCATATTTCGCCCATTTTTGCCAAATTATGACGTCACATTTCTCGGAAACTGTGCGTCAGAAAAAAAAGTGTGTTATGTCGTATTTTTTATTTCATAACATCTATCAAATAAAATAACAAAAAGTAAAAAAAAAATAGTTACTTCCGAGCTCCATATAAACCTGGTTGATTTGACGTATTTATCACCTATATGAAAATTTCAAATTCAATTAAAATTCAAAAATGATTTGATCTAGAAAAACTGTGAACACCAGAAGTATTTACTTGTGCTCCGCTATAATATCCACTTGGAATTTCTCATAGGAGAAAAATCGTGAAGAACGGTGTTATATATCAACTTATATTCTATTTCGCTTGGATTTTTTTTTAATTCCTATTTGCTTATAATAAATATCTACATAATTTATTTTGGGATATTTTAGGAATAAATTCTGAGGCTATTTTGAATTTGTATCACCTTTATTACAGGGATAAAAGTGATTCGCGAGGGATATTGCGATCTCAATAATATGATGAGCCTTTAACCCAAGTAGTTTCCAATCCGATAAGAGTTGATGAGAAATTGTTACTAAACAACTAAACATTAGCTTGTTCCAGTGGCGTGCGGTTAACATCTCCCTGAGGTGTGCAGAATTTTCTTATTTTCCTGGGCCGGAAAAAAATGTAAGAACCCAGAAAGTTGCTTTGACAGTTAGGTAAAAATACAAAAATTTAAAATTGTTGGCCTTTATCTTAGAAAAATCAAAAATTCGTAAATGCTCGCACCGAGAAATACGACATTTGACCCGGATAATTTTCTTCGGACCCCAAAAAAAAATTAGTGATTCAGAAAGTTTATTAATTAGTTGAGGAAAATTAAATAAATATCAAAACTAAACTTTTCGCAAACTTAGAAGCTCCCAGGAAGCTTTCTTCCGAACCATATTTTTTTGTTTTAAAATCTATTTTCTCTCCTGATTATCCTTTAACGAAATTTCAAATTTTCCCAAAATAATGTTTTAAAAATCTCCAAAGCTCATTGAAAGATTAAAATTAAAATGTCATTTTATATAAATTGAAACCATATCTTTATCCCATTAATTAAATTTAAATGAAATATGAAATTTACGTAGAAAGCTCATCTCAACAATTAAATGCTCAACGAAAGCTCTAAGTGTCGAACTTTTTACATATTACTTTCGAAATTTTTTACATATAAAAATCTATTTTCTATCCAGATAACGGCGCATAAACGATATTTCAACTTTTTCCAAAATAAAGCTTAAAAGTCTAGTAAGCTTATTGAAAGTTCAAAATTAAAATGTCATTTTATATAATCTGGAGTCCAATTTTTATTTTTGATTTATTAAGCATAGATAAATATGACATTTTCGATAAAAACTTACTCAATTCCCTGTAAGCTTTAAAGAAAGCTTTAAGTTTAGAACTTAATTATTTGCGATGTAAAATCTATTTTCTATTCAGATATCGGATATCAAATATCCCATCCCTTCACGAAATTTCAAATGTTCCAAAAATAAATGCTTCAAAAATCTCGAAAGCTCATTTAAGGCATATAAATGTTTTTGGAAAATTTTAGGCCGGAACCTTGATAAGCTATTGACAAAGTTATTAAATAAAATAATTTCAGATAGCAAAAAAATGTCATTATGATTTTGTCGATTTTTCAGGTGTGCTCTGCACCTTTTGCGCATTAGACTGCACGCCACTGGCTTGTTCTATACTAACTATAAATATTAATCAAAACATCTCCATAGAAATAAAAAAAATAATTTTTGCCAAATTAAAAAATCGAAAATTTTATCAAATTCAAAGACATGAGGGAAAAATCGCGGCCACTAACCACTGCGGTCGGGTCGGGCGGTCGGGACCTGACGACGCACAGTGAATTAAATAGTACTTTTGACGGTTACAATTAGTGTTTTGCAAATTTTAGTATATTGGAAGGCATAGTAGAACTTCAAATATCCATCTATTTTCAAAACATTGTATCAAAATTCCATGGGTGAAGAGAACAAATTTTATTATTGTTTTTAGTTATTCATATTTTATTTATCATTTATTATTATATTTTATAATCTAAAATTCGTTATTAATGTATAGAAATGTATAATACATTTTATTTAATAATTTAACCATTTTCATGATCAAATTTGAAAAAAAAAACTGTACATCTGATTTCCATGGGCCAAGTTGCAAATTGTAGGAAAATTCAGTCTCAATGAACAACTTAGTGTTTTTAATGTTTACCTCTTTCATATTTTTTCTTTAATAAGCAATTTAATTGTACGGATAAATAAAAAAAAAATTGTTTATGAAAAAACAATGAAATAATCAAAAAATAAAAATTCCCTACATAGTAACATAGAGAATAGCTCCTCATACAATTTACAAGTACAAATTTAAACATACATACATGTAAACATACGACAATTTTATACTTTATTGATATTTATAATCGATTTGTAATATACAAGTATATATATATGATATATATATAATATTTTCCGATTTTCACGGAATTATAGAAGATTTTATTAATTTCCAAGGAATTTCACTATTTCCCCTATATTCCACTGATTTTCAATTATCTAATATCTACGAAGATCCTATTCTTCCACTCTGGCTATTTCTAAAATTTTTTAATTATAAAATTACACTTAATTAAATAAATTATAATTTGGTTTATAAGTAATATAAGTGACATTATATGTGTAAACGCTAATATCCTAATTTGAAAGGCGTTGGCATACGTTATTAACCGAAATTATTACAAATTTCGTTCTATTATATAATTTTATGGAAGATAATGCTTAAACCAACCCAATAAACTGTTTATTAAGTAAAAAGAAAAGTTACAGAGAATATTATATCCTCCAAGCAAGTGAAAATGTACAAAGTAGAAAATGATTTTTCTTTATACCCTAACAATTAGGGGTTCCATTACAGGTAATCGGTTAACCGGTTTACCAGTTTTACAGGCCAATTTCATTACCGGTGTTTTTTTTAAATTGCCGGTAATTTTCTAATTTGCTTGAATGCAGATTTCCATAAAAAATATAAAATAATAATCGCTAATATTAAATAAAATTAGGTAGATAAAGTCAATGTTGGTCGAGAGCTCGTTTTTTATTTCAACAATAAAGCCGAACAGTGTTGAATCTGAGCGAGCTTTTTCAGCTGCGGGTGCAATATGCACTAAAATAAGAAAAAGTTTGAACGATTCTACTGTAGATACAATTTGTATGTTAAGAGTACATTTCAATGTTCTAAAGATTTATTGAATGTTTAAAAAAAATTGTGTTTTCTTTTTGTTTTCATTATTGAATTAATAATTAATGTATTTTGGTTCTATTGTTGAATTTTTACAATTATATTTTCTTGTTTTCTTGATAAATGAATTAAAATTTTATGATTTACACTATAAATATTATAAAATTATTGTGAGTTATTTCTTCGTACGTTTTTTCCTCCCGCCATCACTAATATGCTATACATGATTTTTTAGATTTAAAAACAGGTTTACCGGAATTTACCGGTAAACCGGTTTTTACTTAAAATATTTACCGTTTACCGGTAAAGCCAAAATTCCGTAATTTTGCAGGCCCTACTAACAATGCAAAGTTTATAAAATAGAAAATCACCTATTTATTACTCCACGAGTCCATGCCCGCATAAATATAATGGTTGTATGCTTATAATCAGGGTTTATGGTTATATATTCTTTTTGGAAAGCTTACCTTGTTTTAACTATAAACTTTTAAATAGCATACTGGATTTTGAGCATAAAATCCAATCTAAATATCTAGGTATGGCTAACCAGTACTGCTAGCTTTATGGTAGTAGAGTGAAAAATAATCACAAATTAATATTACTCCAGAATGTCTTGTTCTAAAATTTAGCATGTTATGAATAAGGTATTATATGCTATTGCCTGAGAGGTTTTTAAAAGGAATTAATTGTTTAACGAGATTTTATTATTTTATACTATGTTTGGCATGAAAATCATATAGAACCGCAGAGTTCTACTAATAAAGTGGTGCATTTAAATGTCCATAAATATCTTAATTAGTAGACTCCGCTGTTTTATCGAAATTATCGGTTATCGGGTATACCGCGGTATCAGAAATATCTTATATTTATACCCGAAATTGGAAAAGCCACGGCAATATTGCTTTTACAAACTTTTTATTATCTGTCATTTTTAAGTGTTCTAATTTTCAAAGCAATTCTAATGTGTGGCATCCTATAAAACATACTTATAATAAACATAATTTCACCTATTATGAAGACCTAATTCCATAAGTACCGGAAAGGAGAAAATTAACAACAAAAAAATCCTTCTGACGCCATATCAATTATATGATTCAGTTATTAGATTTTTTTCTTCTCGTATATACCTACTACCATGATCAAAAATAAAGGAAACTTTCAATTTGAATCTCGCGCATATATGGTCTAAGCCAGTGATTTCCAAACTTTTTCTGCCTGCGCCTCGCTTTTAGCTGAAAGAATAGAGGTGCCCCTAACGAAAATGTTAAAGTATTAATGGAAAATCATTATCTAAAAATTTTTATATTACGCTGATACACGGATAATGTAAAGACCGCATCAACACCTGAATAAATTTTGTAAGTCTTGCGCCCCCAGGGGGCATACAATTTGCAGCCAATTGGTACTACTTTGACAATACCGACAATTCGACCAGCGACAACAATATTCATGATGATTAATATGTATTTCTCATATTATTAGTAAAGTCTCCTTTCTTTTTATCATGATAATATTACCCACCATGTTTGGTAACTAGTTATATGTGTAGTGAATCTAATATAAGGACTCTTATATAAAAATAAATACAAGTTTCGTAATATAACTAGGATTTTCCATACGAAAAAGAACTGAATATTCTGTTAACACTTTTAACATCACCGGTGACACAACTGAACAACTGAATAAATGTAGAATTAATACAAATATTATTATAATAATGTTTTGTAATGCCTAGTAAATTTATATAAAAAAAACTATGGTTGGAAAAGGGTTAATTAAATATGTCATAACAATTTGTAGCTAATAAATCAAACGGATTGAAACCTTTTTATTTTCTTTTCTATGTTTTCTTATCATTACCCTTAAAAGAATTTGCAGTAATATTTCGTAATAACAAAACTCAATTAATTCCATATTTCAACTATGAAATGGAATTACGTATATAATTTCTATGAATTTAAAGGCGATTTTTCTGCGACAGAAAAATATTTTAAATTAGTTTCTAATTGATAAAGAAAACAATATTTGCCAATAATAATGAAAATGCCTTCAGATAAAAATTTATGTAGCCAGACTCAAACATACATTAAGGCTAAATCTATAAGAAATCACGTTAAACGTTAGACTATTAAAGATACATTTTTTATCTTTTCCTGATAATAGGTCAAGCTATTAAAATCTAATTATTTTTCATGTTAACCCGTAACCTATATATATCCTATATATTACAGGCATCCCTTGATATATGCGGTATTTGAGTTACGCGGTTTTCGTACCATTATAATTAATAACAACGACCTGTTTCGATTTTGATAAAAGTCTCAGAATTTGTTAGGATTCGATACGTATTTTTTGTATCGCTATCCGGCTTACAGTTACCAATATAGGGTAACTTGAAATACCGCATGTCTTAATAGAAGAGACGGTCTTTTCAGTTTTTTCAATTTTTCACCCCCTCCGATAGAGAGGTACCCCAACAAAAAAAAATTTTTTCCAATTGTGGTTTTTGAGATATAATTTTTATACTTTTGTTTCTCCAATGAATGTAATTCATATTTAATTGTTTAATAAAATATTTAGATTTAGATTTTTGCCTATGGGACTATTTTTTGAAACTAATGCTAGATAATTAATTTTTTTTGCATTAAAACTGCATAATTTTTGGACTTGAAACGAAACCTCCTCTTTTTTAAGAGTTTCTAACTTCAAGTTACTCGCCTCCCAATTACGCGGAATGAAATATAATAGTTTGCACTAATCCTGATTCTCGACTTACGTGATTTCGACATGCACGGAACCAATTAACCACGTAATGTGAGGGTCATATGTATATTGTATATGTGTCAATATATAAAACCAAATAAAATACAGAGTATGAAATCTGACATATTAATGGCATTTTTCCTACCCTATTGGTTACTAGGAAAATTAAATGTGAATATTATATACTCCACCTATACAGAGTTGTTAAAATGTTACTCAATTTTAATTATGAGAATGTCTAAATGAATTACAACAGAATCCCTCTTCTATAATATATTGATATAATATTTACGAAATAAAGATATACACTTCTCCCTCGACATTTGGACAATTTCGCTGGTTTGGCATTAGCATATTCGTGGATAGATTATTCACGCGTATACAATGTAAAGTCAGATTAGTTAAAAAATTCTGATTGGATAGACAAGACTACCGAGCTATGGTTTTTCAAATTCGAATGTCAATTAACCAGTTATAGACTTAGAAAGTCCCCGTCATTTTTGATTATATTTTGAGAATTCTCTGAAAAAAATATAAATTTTCTACTAAATAAATAAAAATTAACAGAAATATCTAGCTAATTTTTATCAAAACTTTCAAAATCCCACCACACAGTCCAGGGTGATAGTTTTCAAAGGTTGATTTTAAGAGAAAAAAAGCTTCCGCAAATATCAAGGGAGAAGTGTAATATTAATCGAATACTCTTGTAATGTTACACAGCAAAATTTTTTTATTCAGCCTACCACTTCATATAAGGCAATTGCATGCGATTAGAAGTCACTTAACCATTAGATTTAAAATTCAGATTAGAATATCAACAATAAATTATAATTTATATTGCGAATGTATGTAACATATGTAAAAATATTAAAGATTTATTCTCATACCACTATCATTATAAAAACATGGATTCTCACTCCTCGCAAATAGACATTGATAATATTCTGTAATAATTCTATTTCCTGTAGAGTTTCCTTAATCAAAATTATATCCAAATCGAGAAATTAGATAATTATATATTGAGTATTTATATATACAATATATATATATATATATATCTATATAATTATACATATTAGTTACATTATAATATAGTAATAACACCAACGCTTTTCCATATTAATGAATTTGATTTACTTTTTCAAACAAACCGTCATCACTCGTTATCATATCAAACCGTCTCGTCTGATTATTTATCTTATTATTTGTTACAGAGCTGTACTAGATATTATTGACCACTCATGGAAACAACCGGACCCAGGGATTATCGATCAAACGAAATTTAAAAATAGAAACAAATTTACATTTATTTTTTCCTGATAAGTAGGGTCAAAGATAGTCAATATCATTCTTCGATTTCAATGACAAAAGAAAATCTAGTATCAATAAATAGTTATAAAATAAATACTAAATGCTGATGTCCTCTTGTATCTACTCTCAGCATGAAAAATCAAACAATAAATATCATATACACAGTGACTAGTGGGTAATATTTCACAGAATCTCTTTGGATGAGATTATCCGAAAATAATATCAGATAAAATTTTATTTCCAATATAAAATAATATTTTGTGCCGTAAAGTGAATACCGTAAAATATCATTTATTGGGACATAAGCACTTTAAAGAGTTCAAGAAACGTCTAGTATCTGATTATAAAACACAAAGTCATTAATGAAAATCATGCGGTTTTCCAATTCGTCACTGAATGGATGTTATTTTTTACTATAAATAAAGTATGGTAAATATATACCATAAGATTTTATATAATACATAATTTATATAAAGGAAAATGCTCTTCATGTTACGTTTTCTTAGTATGCATACTTGTACTTAAACCTTAGAAAATGTTCATATTTGCTTTATCAACGATACACTAAAAACAGTTTTAATCGTGGCATTGACTCGGAAAGGTTACAAGTAGAAAAATTCTATTTTTATACTAACAAAAGTTAGTTTGAATTATCTAAAATTCAGTTATGGTTAAACAAGTATATCATTCAAATTTAGTACCTAATTGAAAAAAGGATAGAATTAGTAAATTTAAGGATTATTGAACTTTTTAATAAAGCCCACCCGATAGTTTTTCTACTCATTGTCAGTCTGGCGAAAATAATATATTTTTCTACAAATATCCCAAAATAAGAAAATCAATATTAGGATGTAAATTGTGAGAGGTTTATTTTTATAATAAAAACTTAATATTTTTGTTTAAAATGTATGATTAATATTATTCAACGAATAAACTAATAATTAAAAAAATACATTCCATATAAATAACTCTAATTGTGATAATATGTAAGTACTAATAGTTAATAATTTATTAGCCAACAATTTTAATGTGATATCAATTATATTTATTATGAAATTAAAATTTAAAATTACACGTTATTAGTAAACCATTTCATATTTTGATAATAATATTCTAAATACAATATTTTGTTTAGAAAGTTAAATAGTTAAATTGAATATACGCATTCAGGTATGTGAAATGTGATTTTAATGAATGATTATACGATTTTGTACAATTATGTAGAGTTTCTGGTTCGAATGTGTTCTAACCAATTAGGTACATATTTTTGTTCAATTTGCCTAATAGTGACTAAGTAATATAAGTATTAATATTTAAACAGGTATATAGAAATTGACGACATTTACAATAAATAGCAATGTCATTTATTAATAATCGGAGATATTCCAAGGATTATGATATATATTCCATTAAGTAAGTATAATAATAAATACTTTAGTGAACATTTCAAATTAAATTACTGTTATATTATGATGATTCATAGTTTTTTACAAGTTGTAAAATATTTCGTGAACAATTTAAGCATTAAGCCAGACAAGAAATGTCAGCATATAGTCATTGCGTCAACCCAATTCAATTTCTCATTATACATGAGAACATAACTTTAATCGAATAGCTGCTATAAAAAACTAATTAAACACGTCAAATTATTGGTTTCGACTTTCATAAAAAAATTTTACTCAGAAAATCTGAAGATATAGAAAAGAAATTCATATAAAAATAATAAAAATTTACTTGTAACTAATTCGAACTAACTTTTATCCTGAAACTCGATAAAAAGCATAGCAAAATCTTTGCCATTTTTAAATTTATTTCACCAAAATTCTCATTTAAATGTCACTTCTTCTACTTTAGGATCGCTTTATTTCCCAATGTAATTTATGGTAAATGATTTATGAATAATAATGATTATAAAACACATTTAGAATTAGGAAAGTTATAAATTAAAAATTATATTCATATAACTGAATCCTCTATAGTCTATACTTTCTAATCATAAGAATTCAAATATGATCCCTTCAACAATGTCTTATAATCGTACTTATGCTTCTGGTTTCGAAAGTGTATGCAATTATTCGTAAGGTATTTTCAAATTATGTATAAAATACCGATTTAATTAGTTGTTAAAATATACCCACTTCGAAGTCTTGTATTGACATCCAGCAGAATATTTATTTCTTTTGACACCTTTACATGATAATTTGATGCCTATTATGGTAATTGTAACAAAGGTAATGGTGCAGACGGTATCTCCCCAATTATATATTGAGAAATTGTGCTGACTCTTTGGCAGTTCCTTTGTTTGTTATATTTAATTCCTCTCTATCGCAAGGAATATTTCCATCCAGATGGAGAATCTCATAACTGGTGTCTACTTGTATATATAAGTCTGGTCTTCACAAGTAAGTTGAAAACTACAGGGACATCGCAATTCTTCCAACTATCGCAAAGTTCTTTGAGAAATTGGTTTGTGATATATTGACATTTAATGTATAAACGTATGTTTGCGAGCGCCGACATGGCTTTGTCAAAGAAAGATCAACGTTAACGAATTTACTGGAGTTTTCTAATATAATTTTTGATTGCTTAAAGTGTAAGCTATTGTTATGTAAGCTATCTAAAATCGGAATTAGTTTTCTTTGTCTTAATTGGTTGAAGTCCTATTTGACCGGTCGTACTCAATGTGTAAAAATTTGTTCAGTGATTTCGTCTTATTTCAATGTTGTATCTGGTGTCCCTCAAGGTAGTCATCTTGGTCCCTTACTGTTCACAATTTTTATATCTGATCTGCCATCAGTATTGTCTGATACAAAGTCTTTCTGTTTTAGGTATGCCGATGACGCTAAGATTGGGAGAATTGTTGACAGTAACGACCCATATAGCATTATACGTAACAAATTTGTTAGTTTGAACACAATCCACATTTTTTATCCATATTTGCGTTATTTT
>JANTOP010017261.1:0-13862 GCA_027564815.1 Symmerus nobilis | reverse complement strand
GTAATTAAACTTCCATCAGCTGCTCGCACAGGACGATTTTCTGTGAAAGTCCTGTTTGCTAGTTTTCGCGCCAGACGGTATGTTTCTCGGGCATTGTTGCTATCTGCGGCCTCTTGGGCCTTTGCCGCGATTTCTTCAATCGTTACCAACTACGATTGATATATTTCAGCCGAGCATTTAAAAAAAAAATGGCCGCAATGTATGAAGGGAGACAACAAAATGATTTTGCAGACAATACTCGGTCACATGTTGCAAAACCTATATGGAAATGTTGAAATGGAAAGTCCTACTTCGCCCACATTCACCATACATTGCTCCTTCTGATTACCACTTCTTCAGATCGATGACTCATGGCCTGGCTGAGCAGTACTGCCATTTTTATGAAGATGCCAAAAAATAGGTCGATTCTTGGATATGCTCAAATAGACGTGTTGTTTTACCGACGTGGAATTCATATGGCGCCAGAAATATGGAAGAAAGTAGTGGCTAGCGATGGACAATACTTTCAATGATATGTTCTTCACCAATTTTTTTTTAAATAAAGCATTCGTTTTCACGAAAAACCAGTATTCGTTTTCACGAGTACTACCTCCTAATTTATTATTTGATATTAAATCCGCTAAAATCTTGTCTCCGAGTTGAGGTACTGGAAGACCTCAACTTGGTGCGTAGAATTGTCAACCTTATTTAAAACATCGGACTATCGCTTATCAGAGTTTATGTTTCTGAATAATCACAGCCTCCATGGATTAATAACTGTTGGCTGATCTAGAATGAACCTTCAATTAAATCATTACAAATAAATTTCTAGGATTTCGATTCTCTTTGATTTATTCCATGGATTCATAAATTTCGGATAATCGATTAATTTTACCAAGAAAAATAGTCGGACAAATCGACTACAATAATAAATAATAGAATTAGAAATAGAAATCGTAGCGTGGGAGTTTCGGATAACCTTCGAATTATTGTCGTCAAAACAATAACGAAGAAAAAAATCAAATTTTATAATTTGTGTCTGATTTTACCAGCGTAAATTTTTTTTCTTTAATTTTTTTTTCATCTAATTTACTATTTATTTTTATTAGTTTTGTCTTGTAAATAATAATCATTTTGCAATTACCGAATTAAATGAGAGGAGGGCGAGAGAGCGAGAGAGAGGGAGAGAAGAAGAAAAAAATGATTATTATAAAATATTAAGTTTAAAAAAATGAAATGACCTTGACACTGAACCACATTTCGCTTTATTTTCTCCTTACAATTTTTATTATTAATAATTTTTATTTTTTACGTCATTTGAAAATGTTGATGTTTTTATTAAAATGCTAAAAATTTGTAATACGAAATGGATATTTTTATGTTCATTCTTCAATGTTCTTCAATGTTTTGGATTAAACGGAATTGTTATATGAGACGAGGAATGAAGAAGAAAATTGTTTGGTGGTGGGGACATTGAATGGACAAAGGAAAAGAATAATTGTTATTTATTGTTATTTTATAATAAAAATAAGAAGAAAAAAAAAACATAAACAAAAATCTATTCATTTCATTTTATCTCTTTTGACGGTTTTTTCTTTATAAAATTTTTTTTCATCTTTATTGAATAATTTTGCATGTTTATCCGTCAAATCTGATTATTATGTAAAACCTAGTATGTTCGCCCCCCGTTTCATCTTTCTATCTCTCTACGCTTTTAACTACTTTTGCTAAAACGCTACTTTGTCGCTTTTCTCGTCGTATAAAACGTCTTAATCTGTCGGCTGGAAGTTAACAGTTAGGACCGCAGAAGTAGTTCTTTTGATCTCAACAAATTTTGCACGATGATTTTTTGGTTATTTTGGCAGAAGTGCTCGGAGTCGCTACAATTTTCTCAACTGGCTCACCAAGATATGGTTCAATGCCACTTCTTGGGTTGAATTGCTTCATGCCATTCACATTTTTTATTCTTTCATCAAATTGTGGCCTGACAAGATGGTCTACCAGTAAATTTAGGGAATGGCGGTGAGCGTCTGTTGAATTATTGAGTTGAAGCTCATTATGAATTACGTACGCAGCTAAAGCATCAACGTCCAAAATGCTTTATAAAAAAAAAATGCCAACGGCCATCGCTTAGTTCCCCTCTTACACGTGTATTCCCTCAACATTTGATCAATAACGTCAACCCCACCTTTATTTTTATAATAAAACATTATTGGCTGTGGTTTTTTAGCTTCGCCAACAGTTTCGTCATCGTTATGCACAGTGGATAGCAACAAAATGGTCTCGCTCTGTTTCGGTACATAAGGAACACCTTTGTCCATCATTATGATAACCAAACAGGGTAGAATGCACAGGACGAGTGCGGTCAGGCAGCATCTCTCTCGGCACCTACGATTTATTTCGCCGAAGTGTCTGAAACTCTGTATTACCTCTTTGTATTACCTTTGTATGGGCAAAGATGGTCAACCACATTTTGGTGTATACACAGAACCTATGTGCGTTTAGCAAATGTCTCTAATTGGTGCAGCTTTATCAGTAATTTGTCTGGTTACACGAGTATTTTGGTTATCAAGGCGGATAAAACGGTTTATTGCCCAGAAACATTGAAGCGGCATTGCTGCTCTAAAGACTGGTAGCGCATTCGTTTTCCAAAGTTCCTTATATGCTATGTTCGTAAATTAGTTCGAATGTTAATGATTTGAGTGGTTAACTCCAGCAGCAAGCAAAAGCAGTTCTTTCTCACTTACTAAGTTCCATACTTTCGGTTTGGCTGGTTTCTTCTCGCTGGTGAACCTAGCCGTTTTTTCTATTGCTTTTCTGTTGGTTTCTCGCATCATAGTAACAACCATATCATTGGTCGCAATCAATATGTTTTGGGTTCGACCATGAGAAACTGTATGTGGTTGTTTATTCCATGCAATACCATTTCGAGGTACAAATCGGTTTTCTGTATTTTGTTCTTGCTATAAAGAAGCTGAAATATTTAGGGTACGTAATTCTTCTACTTCGTCCTCATCGCTACTTTATTCCACGTCTCCTGCACCCTCAACCACAAGCTCATCCTCAGCATCAGAAACGTCTGGTACATAATCTTCATCATTACTATCTACATCTCCACTTTTTGGAAGATATTCTGCCATGCGTACATATAATTCCTTTCCCTTTCACTCGATTTGGAATCGAATCTATTAAATTTTTAAGAATTTATGGGTTAATATTAGCTCCAGTATGGAACTATTTCACCTCTCAGCTCAACTAATGTTAAGAACTGCCTACCGCCGGCGAAAACTGCCGTCGGGAATTTTCGATGGCCATTTTAAAACTGATAGATTTTTGTCCGATAACCGATTTTTGTTTTGTGAATTTTGAAACATGTGTAGGGGCGTTATCCTGTTGGAACGTGTGACTATGCAGATCATATGCAAGTTAATAGGACGTCTTCTTATAAATCACAATAATGTTTTGAGCCGTCTGACCGACATAAAGCAAATGAGAGTAGTTCCAGTATAAGAAAAAGCGGCTTGAGGTCTCCCCTGGGAGTTTTTTAGTAGACATCTGGTGGACACTGGTAACTGTGCGTTTCAGTCGTAACTTGCGCTTTTGATTCCATTTGCAGCAAAATTGATAATGTGACGTTTGTCCGCGTTTAGTTACTGTCGATATTTGGCCTGATTTTTTTTCGTGCCATAATTTTTTGGAAATATCACGTATTTTACAATAGCTGTCGAAGATCTGCCAATTTGCAAACACATGCGGCGACATGACCAACCAGCTCTCTCTTAAATGCGTCAATTTGAGCACGCTCCTCACTTGAGAGTTGCTTTCCACTTTGCAATTTTGCCAAAAAGATTGATGTCTATTGATCTTCTGCAAAGAATTCAACCGCTAATTCACAGATGTAGCTCATGTCCTTAGACGATTTAAATGGGTCACATTTACTAACATGTTATTTTTCGATCAGTTTGAACTGTTGTTTTGCGCTGCGGTCGTCACATGTAGAAGAAAAGTGCGGTTCCACCAAGACAATGCTTCGTGTCACAAGTCAATGAAAATAATGGTTAAATTGAATGAGTTACGCTTCGAATTGCTTCCTCATCCACCGTACTCTCCAGATTTTGCCCCCACCGACTACTAGCCTTTGCAGGCATAAAAAAGATTCTCCAGGAAAGAAATTTGGCTCAAATGATGAAGTAATTGCCGAAACTTAGGCCTATCTTGAGTGCAAAGACAAATAGTTCTACAAAAAAGGCATCGAAAAGTTAGAGGGGCGTAAGAAGGGAGAATGTTGACGAATAAAGTCGAATTTCTAAAAATTGTTTTAGTTGACCGGAGACTTATTGAATGATGTGTTACTGTATGTACCAAACGTTGCAATTGCCGACCTACTGTCACCATTCTTATTGACAACCATCGAGAAGTAATATAACTTGTCTGGCTGTAAAATATTTCCTATAAAAGAAAGCAGCACATTCACCCACATTTTCTTCATTCCTCGTTCCTCTCTCTCTTTGAACTATAATCGATGTAAATAGAAATATCCACCCCACCCCTCCTCTTCCCACAATAAATAAATTCCACTCAATCTCATCCAGTTTCCACTCCATTCAAAACAATACAAAACAAATAACAAAAAAAAAAAAATTGGAACATGTGGAATTGAAATGGTAAAAAAAAACCAAAGGTCTCATCAACGAGATCCAACAACAACAACACGACAAACAAATAACAATTTAATCATGCGCAAAGTGTTACATTTTTATCTTCTTTTTCTTCTTCTCTTTTTCATTCTTTTTTCCTCTCCTACTTCGGTGTTTTTATATTTATATTCGCCAAGTTTTGACGAAGGCATGATGAACAAAAAACCAACAGAACGAAAATAAATTATACAAAAGAGAATGAACGAATAAAAAAAAAACATCGAACCGGATAAATATACGCGCATGGCGTCTAAACCACGCCCCTTGGTTACCATACATATTCGAAACACCCGTTGTTGTCAAAAAAACCACACACAAAAACCATTCCGTTGAAAATTTGTAAAATATCAATAGGATTTTCTTGCAGCCACACAGCCGCTGTTTTGTGTGGCGGGATCACCCCCCCCCCTCCCATTTATTTAACAAATATAAAAATTTCTATTCAATTTGGAAATATTCGGTTCGGTATCGGGTAGCGGGTGGTCGGGATTTATAATTCGGAGAGAAATGGGGAAGTCGGAATGTTTTAAACAAAATAAATGTCATGGAAATCGGAGATTAAATTATGTATCCCAGTGGCGTGACATGTCGACTCCAGTAACCGGCAACGAAATATACATTCGAATTGTTAGGCGGCAAGGAAAATTCCGTTGATTTTCACTGTAAAACCCACCTTTTTCCTTTCCATTTTCCCCCCACCTCGTCCATTCGATAGATTATAAAAGTGGGTTGCTAGAGCAGCCCAAACAACAAGGAGAAAAAATTGTAAAACAAAAACTTTACGATTTTATATTAAAATTATACGCAACGGATGATGGATCGTGTGATTCAATGTTGCGTGATTTTGTTGCTGTTGTTTTTAAAAAAAAATAAAATAAAATAAAAACCATTAAAAATAAAAAAAGAAAATCTGTTTTTGTAGGATGGAGGAATTAATTTGCGTTATCAGCAAGAAATTATAAAATAAAAAAAATATAAAAATATAATCCAATTTGAAAGGTAATTAATTGGCTGAAATTACCCAGCCAATCTAAACCGGTCGTTTGATATGATCAGGTATCTGATCTGAGGTAGCCAACTAAAAAGTTGTTGCATGACAGTTAAATGTGCAGGGCCAGCTAACCATCAGCGTAGACATAAGCAATTAAATCGGAAGAGTTTCTTTCGGTAAGCATGGGAGAGCGTGTGAGAAGGTAATACAGCCGCAGCCGGAACTATTATGTATTAATAGTTTATATAGATATCGAACCTTGAACCTTTGCAACGTTGCTGCTTTTGGAAGAGGGAGGTTATCGGTTCGAACCCTGGTAGGGACAAATTATTATCTTAACAAAATAATAATTTTCGATCGCCTCAGTTGTCGAACACTAACCGCGTGATATCGGATGGTCACGTAAAGATGACGGTCCCACGTACTGTGCATTAGTATTGTACGGCAGACTCCTGTATATGGGAGTAGGCAGAAAACATATACACCTGTTGTCAATTAACTTAAAATGGCCAATGACAGTAGGTTAAGACCAAAATATCACTAATATAACTAAATAATTTACCAACCGACATTGGTCAGTGTGGTGCATTATTAGACCGAAAACCCCCCAATGAAAACAAAATCTTGGTAGGCCTATGTTCAGCAGTGAACTTCAGCAGGCTGATTGCCATGGATATCGACCAAATATAGTATAGGGTTATATAGTATAAAGTAGTATAGGGTTGTATTCCATTACGTGTGGAATATAACATCGTTTAAATATCCACCGCGGCTTCTCATGGTGGCACGGATACGAGTGGACAATTTTCAATGACTCTACCGCATAAATACGGATGAATTTGAGCGAAGGTCTGGGTTATGTTGACTTTAAGGGTATCCCTCGGTATTGCGACTTTATTGGAATAGACCTGCGACTTTAAATAACCCAACAAGAAAACGTCTATCGGGGTCAAATCGCACGATCTTGGTGGCCAATTCACATCACCTCTGCCAGAGATAACCATATCCTTAGATCGTTCATGCAGAATGTTCATCGTGGCGTCCGCTATGTGGCTCGTAGCGCAACCGTCTTGCTGAAACCACATGTCGTGATACCTCATGAACCTCGCGTGGGTTGGTGTCGTCCCATATATGGCAATTCTGCTTGTTAACATAGCCAGTCATTCATCCAAAAATGCGTCTCGCTGCAAACGATGATTTTTCGACCAAAATTGGGGTCCTCTTCCAAACACTCCGAAGTCCAGTCAGCGAACAAACGGGGCTGTCTATGGTCAGTAACTTTCATCTCCTGTGTCAGTTGGATCTTGTACGGGTTCAAGCCCAAGTCCCGACGAAAAATTCGACAAGTTGAAGTCGGCTAAAGGCCGAGTTCTTGTACACGTCGAGGGTTCTCCTGCACACTTTCACGGATACCGTCGATGTTCTCGGCCGATGTGGCGTTTCTTTGACATACGGGTGTTGGCTGATTGTTTACCGAACCGGCCGTCTCGAATTTGGCAACCAAACGTTGGAGAGTCGACTTTGAAGGCCACCGTAAAATGAGCGCAATGTTTGCCTTAACGAACACTCATTTTGAGAATAGTGCTGCTAAATTGAAATTGTGTAACTTGTGGTGATTGTGGCATCTGTAACTAAAAAATATTACAATAGATTAGACAGGTGCCGCTGAAACAACATGTCCGCCATTTCCATTTTGAATTATTCAATAGAAAATCGATCCGCCCTTTTATCTCTGTAGGCTAGATATGGAAAAAATTTGGGTTTTCATGACATATTCCGATTTTTTTGAACTTTCCGATTTCACAAAATTTTCTGATTTACAAAAAATGATTCCAGTTAAGGATATTTTTAGATCTCCAGAAATTATATTGTATAATTTCTTGAAATTCACGTTTCTGTGTGGCTAGGAACTCTTCTTCCAACCACATAAATTTCGTTCGAATTTTGTTAGGACCTTTCATTTCTAGCGAGAATTTGGGTAAATTAGAGTGAAATTATAGAAGAATTTGGGAATATTCGAGAGAAAGTCTAATATTCGATAAATGTCGTTTACAATTTAGAATTCGTCGGAATAATGGGATATTTACGTGGAAAAACTCGAATTTATTTGCGAGAAAAAGTCAGAAATGATCTTCGGAATCTAGGTTTAGGACAAAATTATTGGGACTTCCAGTGGATCGTTCGATTGTACAGATCGATGCAGAATAGAGTCAATATTAAGAAACGACAGAAAAACACGATTTTCATTTTCTGGGGAGTTACCTCCTAATGAGCCAACTGTGCTTGTTGCAGGCCAAAACAGCGCTAGCAGCTGAAGTTGCATCATTTACCGCTGGGGCTACGGTACCAATAACATTTGAATTAACAATCGATGTGAGGGATGCAATGGCACCGGGAACGCCAGTAAGAGTTTCATGTTACATTTGAAATGGTGCCAGTAACAGTACTAACAACATTGCTGACAGTCTCTGCAGTTTGTTCAAAACTGTACCAACGGTTGTTGCAAGTCCAGATACAACATCCTGTACAGCTGATGCAACGCCACTTTCACATCACTGACACCTTGAGCGACACTAGACTTTAGATAATAGATTTCTCGAGACAGACAGGGCATGAGGGCAACTTGACCAAGCCTGATCGAGAATAAATCCCTGATTGTTAACCACATCATTAATCTGATTCGCCCTTAACATATTGTAGTTACCATGATATTAGTAAAGAGAACAATATTGCCATTGTCATACTCTTGGAGCCATATGACACTAGATAAGGTTAAAGAGATTATCGACAATGACGGCCAATATCAAGAAGTTTGGAATGACCTGGTTCATTCAATAATAAACTGATGAAAATAAAATAAAAATCATTTAAATTCAAACTGGTGAAACGGCCAAAAAAATCATTGGCAATGCTGCCAAAAACGAAACGGTTTCGCAACTTTCTATTGAACCAAAATAATGAAATTAATAAGCCGATTCAATTACAAATCAGCCAAATTAATATCGTACATTTCCATATTGACGTAAGAGACACCTACCCTAAGGTGTCGTAAGCAATTTGGTTTTGACTTAAACTTATTTGTAAGTCTTGCCATGACTTAACCTAAGAGGCCAATACCCATCCTTGCGTTAAAGGCACTTGTACATCGTGTTGTAAACATATCATACAGCAAACTTAGCTGCTCAGAACACCCCAAATAGCCACACCGATTTCTAAATTACACAGCAGCAGTTGAGTAGTCTTGACAAAGCAGGAATTATTCCTGGGGAGTTGGGCTGCATACTACGGAAGTCGTTCCTCTTTTAATAAAAATCCCTATAGTCCCTATTTCGTTATAATCCATATATCGACCATTGGGAACGTTACTGTAGTTTCCAGTCCCCTTGGGCAATTTGGTATTTAATACCAGTCATCTAAGATGTTAACTATATGGCGTGTTTATCATCTCAACGTCAAAAAGTGCCCTCTCCATGTCGAACACGTGGAAATCTGATTCATTTTTCTTCCCAAAAACTTAGCCCAGGCGTGCCCTATGGTAAGTCTGACTCTGGTTGTAGCTAAAACTATATTCAGTCCATTACACTTGCCAATTCATTATATTTGCCCAATCATAATTATGGATAAATTCCGGGAAATCGATCAAAATTGAGAAAAGGTCTTGAAAACTGAGGTAAAGTTGTTAAAGGGTGGGCACATTATGAAAAAATCAAGCAAATTGAAATAAAAATTAGAAAAAGGTAGGGACGTGGCGGGTAAATTCAGGAAAAATGAGATAGGCAATAGAGAAATTCATAAAAGTGGGAAAAATTCATGAAAAGTTCGAACAATTCGGAAAAACATTCGGAAAAGCTGAAACTTTTATGGAAAAGTTTGGCAAAATTGTGAAAAATAGGAGTTAAACCGGGAAAAGAAAACGTACTTAGTAAAATTAGAAGAAATCATAAATGAATCGGACTTAATTTGGAGTCCAAAAAGCCAGAAAAACGATGGTACAAGTCAGAAAACCTCCCTCAAGCTAGGGCCAGGATCTTCCTGTATCTTTCCCAAGTTTCCAAAAATTGCCAACGTTTATAAACTCATTTAACTATCGTCGGAACATCGCTATCGTAGGGAATTCCTCTAAAAAAATGTCCTGCTTTGAGCATACTATGAATGGATACTAGACCAATAGTTCTAGACTTTGTTTAATCATTCAGATGAAAATTGGATGACCAATCAAGCTGAACCAATAGTAACGTGAGCAGAGCATTAAATGTAAATATATGTGTGACAGTCAATCGGGACTAAATGTCTTGGAATTAAAAGAAATCTCCTCCAGACTATAGTAGCTGACTGAAAACGTACTAAATGATGAGAAAGTAATGTCGGACATCTCAGGGCATAATTCTCTGAACAAAGCCCCTTCGCAAGCTAAGCCAGAACGACGGCCCTTATTGTAAATTCTCTGAAAGCTTGGGGGTGACGTGACTCAGAATGACTACACTTAATAAATGTAATATGAATACGAAATTATATTAAATATAAACTGACAAAATCTCGGAATTTAGTCTCCGATTACTACGTGTCAATTATGTACATCTTCAATCGTTTACGCAACATACACGTTTCACCAAACTGTTTGCGAATTGGTTTCGCTCATAAATTGGTTACACGTTGACCGGTGATGTAAATCCGTGTCACACGTTTCAGAGAATGAATGGCTTCGTGGAATGATCCAAAAAAAAGAGGAGAAACAAATCTTTTGTAGAATATTAAATTTTATATATAAAAGTGTGCAATCAAGTAGAAATTCACGCAATTTTTCTTTTATTTTTTGCCTACAAATCTGGTGACAAATATAGATTGTCTTAATTAATTTTATTCCTGAGTTTTTTTTCCCAATCTCCGTCTATTCCCCCCTGTCCTTGGGTGGTTTTTTTTTCTGCAATCTCTGCAAGTAAATAATTAAACAAGAAACATTGGTTGGGTAAAAAAGAAGAAAAAAGAAATAGAAAATGATTCCTAGACATTTTTCGTTAAATGGTTTTTATTCAAATGGCTTTTTTTGCCCGGCTTTCTGTGGCCCCCGCCCTCAATCAACCGAACCACCTCTCCTTCCCAGCTCATTCTGCATTAATTAATGTTTACGTAATGAAAAATGTTGTAATTTTGCCCGGCACACAGAACACAGAACACAGAACTATATTAATCGTTCCTGGTTCTTTCTGCTTGACTGTTAATTTTCTTTTATTTCTTTTCCCGTCCCGTACACAACGTTCCCATTACTATTTCTTTTCCGACGAAAGGTAACTGTTCCAATTATCGTCAAAAAGGTATTAATGGCATTAGTCGGATTATCTATAATTGGATTCCAAAAACCTATTTAAAAGGGTAAAAGGATTTTGTCTGATTTGAATGGATTTCATTATTTTCAGCTAATTAAATGCGGGTATTGCCATTTATATGCATGTGGCTCGGATAGGAATTATATGAATTTCTTGCTTTTTATCCTTCTTTTCGAATAGGAAAAGTTTAAAATTAGATTATTTCTATCGTTCGTTTGCTGAAAACATCCGTTCTGTTTACTGTCGCAAGTAAAGAGCTAAAGATAAAGGTTGACGACAAAAAATAAATGGGGTGATACCATGAATTACCGAACCAGGTGACAACATGCCCAGTCGGCAGTCGCCCGTTCACGCAGTGCCGGATTAGCCTCGTAGCAGAAGTAGCAAATGCTACAGGTCCGCGTCTCTGGGGCCCCGCGCCCAAGCAGAAAAAAATCAGAATTTAAATATCCCGCGTGCCTTTTAGGTGATGGTTGGAGATTGATATCAAAGACTGTCGTGGTCAAAGTTACGACAATGCCAGCAATATGAGCGGGAAGTACTGAGGCTTACAAGCACCAATTAAGTACGCAGAATACATTCCCCGCCTTGCATATTCATTAAATTTAGTTGCCAAGTGTGCTGTAGAATGATATACAACATTTCATTTTCTTCGATTTTGTTGAAAGCCTGAATACATTTTTCCGCTTCTATCTATAGATGGGGCCTTCTTACGAAAGCATTGAAAGATTCATGTTGAAAACTCCTGATTTTGAAAAGACTTTCGGACACCAGGTGGTATGCCCGAGCTGATGCGACGATCAAGTCGCCTGATCAACACCTTAACACGGGATATCCCCTTTATGAATCATTATACGGGTACGTTTAAATAATGTGATCTACATTTACAGATATTGAGGCAAAAGCTAAAATCCTAACTGGTTGTGAAGAATATCAACATCAAACTTCAAGACGACGCAAACGAAATACTAAATATGACTATTTCAGCGGCTCTACTACGCTCGATGAAGTTGTAGAAAATCAAACAACCAAAGAAAAATTTGAAAGTCAGGTTTTTATTGTCATAATTGATAATACACTGTCTGCCTTAGCTAAACGCATGGAAGCGTACCATCAAGTGACTGATGTTTTTAGATTACTTCGGCAGTTAAAATCTCTAACAGCAGAAGAGATCTTGAAAAGAACTCCAAATATCGTTAGTGCTTACCAATACGATTTGTAAGAAAGTCTAGGCGACGAACTTGTGCAGTTTGCCGAACTCCTTAAAACAGAGATGGCTGCTGCTATTGACAACAAAAAATATGAAGCTCTGGAACTGAAATTTTATAACTGAGCGGAGAACGTTCTTTTGGAGTTTGAGTTAAGGAACACGATGGGAAGTGTGTTTTATTTTATATACCAATTCAAACCTACGGCCTCTCTCTTGATAACATTTGCTACAGGTCCCGCGCTGGCTTAATCCGGCACGGTGTATTTGAATGAACAGCAATAAACAAAATCACATATGTAAGGTGTGTCCCAAAAAAAAACCAGGACTGTTCGAAAAAAAGAACAAAAATTTATCATTTTGCAAGTGGTTTTATTTTATTCAAAATAGTCTCCTTCTGAGTCAATACAGCGTTTTGCACGGTCAATAAGTATTTCGAATGGGTGTTTTAGGTCATCGTTCGGAATGTCGGGGTTGAGAATGTCGGTCGACGCCTTTTAAATGGCAAATGAAGTTTTCCAAACAGATAAAAATCACAAGGAGCCAAATCAGGCTAATACGGTGAGTTGGTGGTTGATGGTTAAAATGTCATTTCTCGTTAAAAAAAATGTCGACCGATGGAGCCGTCGCATTATCGAACAAAATAATGGTACCTGTTTCACGGTATTGTGGTCGAACACGCAGAATACGCAACAACAACCGCTTCATAACATCAAGATAAATCATAACATTAACCGTTCGGCCGGGAGAGACAAATTCTCGGTGGCTAATTCCCTCAGAATCGTAAAAACAAATCAACTAAGTTTAAGGGTTAATCAAGTCTCTTTGCAATGTTGAATTCGGAGAAGTTTTTGGTCGTCAGTCAACTTGTGCGGAACAAACTGCGAACACACCGTCAGTAGCCCGAAACTTTCGGTCAAAATGCGGTGAATCGAATTTTTGAAATACTTAACTCAAATTCCATGTAACGCAATGAAGATTTCGGTTCATTCATTCGGTTCGGCCGATTTTGGCCGGCCCAACTTTTCATCGTCACACAAGTGTTCACGACGCTCTTGAAAATGTTTAAACCACTCGTGAACAATGTCACGGACTACGGGATAAACAATTGTCACGATAAACTTATTTCATTAATTGAAAGTTTTACCAAGTTTCAAACAGAAATGTTTGCTCCTTGTTCAAGACTCATTTCTTGACCGATGCTAAAAAGGGACTGTCACTTTGAGCGAGGAATCTCGGCTTTTAATAAACCAAATGTCATGAAAATTTGAAGGAATGTCAATATTTGCCACCAATAGGTGACGCCACCAGATACCGATACTGGCGAGTAGTTAGCAATAATAAATACATCTGGCGATTTAAATTTGGGCATTGTGAGGTAGCAAAAGAAAAAAATTCGATCATTTAAAAGTTGTACTTTGGAAAAACCCTTAGAAGACTCATCACCCTATACCGCAAGGGGGCGGGGTGCCAGACTTGCCGAAATAGAATGAAGACAAGGTCTCCAAACAATTAATAACAGAACCAAATGTTATAAAATGACTTGGGCAAAAACGTCGCTGGCTCTCCGTCTACTCTCTTTTAAGATATTGGGAGGATGCATTAATACGTGCGGTTTTCTAAGAGAGGGCGTAACTAGTATTATTTCGCATCGTGTTCATCCG
>JANTOP010017250.1:0-13863 GCA_027564815.1 Symmerus nobilis | reverse complement strand
TGTAAATCCTTAGGTTTTATAATTTGATGCTGAGAACGTGCCTGAAACTTTTATAAGGCGCAAAATGTTAGTTGGGCCGTAAACTCAAAGAAAGCTTAAAGTTTAGAACTTCATTTTATACGTTTTAAAATCTATTTTCTATCCAGATGCGGTCCTTTCATGAAATTTCAAATTTTACCCAAAAAAACATGCTTCAAAAATCTCGTAAGCTCATTGAAAGCATATATAAGGCTCTTTAACGAAAGTTTCCCGATTTCATTTAAATTTATTTATCGGGAGATAAAATAGATTTGATAATGAATAAAATAATGTTATATTTTAATTAAAAGCTTTGGATAAGCTTGATGGTTATTGACAAAGTTATAAAATAAAACAATCAGATGTCCTTCTGCGCATTAGACCACACGCCGCTGTATCCATATCTTACCCAGACACGCCATTACCAAATTTTCTGCATTTCGTTTTCTAAGACATAAACTTATACCTACTACGGAAAGAAAATGACGTTGGTAGCCATGTGGTACAATTTCATCCACTTAATAAATTTAACAAATCTATTTTTGTCAACTCTCTCCTTTCTGATGTACGAAGTGACCATTAAAGCAATGTTTGTAGATAGGAATTTCGATAATTTGGATTAAAATTGCACTTCTTATTTGAAAATCTTTTACCTATTGCTATCCATTCCATAGGGTAATACAATAAAACATATTTTCATGAGATATGATAGAAGTATCATAATCTATTATTTTACTAGCTAAGCCATAACATAATTTCAAAAAGGTAACATATCAACTTTTAGGCTATTATGGTAAGATATTACTAATAGCTAGAAATAAAAGTCAGTAAGAGACGTTTGTAATCTTTGCATCATGTTGTATTCGTTCTTTTGGCTACTACTGTTACTAGAAAAGAAAATTTAAACGTCTAAAATATATGTAATATGTACATTTTTTCTAGCTGCTTATTATTTAGTAGTATTTAATTTCTTAAAACACAAAATCTTATAACTAAATTATATATGAATATACTTATTTAGATATCAATAAATGTGTCCGTATTTTATTCAGCTATTGACTGATAGCCACCCTGTTTTATTATTTTATTAAGTAATCCCAAATACCATATAAATAAATTAGATGTCAAGTATAATTTTACTCTTAATTGTTCCAATTAAACTTGTAATTTTACATGTTCCTCTTATATATGATTTTCTATAGAGATATTTTTCTTTCTCTGCAAAGAAAATTCCGATAAAATAAAACAAAGAAAACACCCAGTACTTTTTCCAGTTGAAACTGTATCGAATTCAATTCAACTTTGTATTGTACTTATAATATACAGGGTGTTTTGCAGTACTTAAAATTGTTCATAATTTAAAGAGATGAGTTTATTTGAAACAAAAGACTTAAGCGAGAAATATAAAATTTTGTGGCATATATTTATATAACTATTAAATTAGATAAAAGTAAGATCAAGAAAAGTAGTAACATATTTACTCAGTGCAGATATTTAATTTATGCATTATTTTGAATACACGAGTTCAGCAATATTAAGAGTTAAAAAATAAATGCTTATTTTTTCTTTAAATACAAATATATGTATGCGGCCAATAGAAAGATTGAAATTTAAATGGATAGAGGTATATGAATAAAGAAATGCAATATTATAAAAAAAAAAATAGAAAAAAGAAAGTAAAATATTAAAAATATATAACATGCATGCATATTTTAACCAGGTGAAGGAGAACAATAGTCGATATTTAAATAACATAAATATTCTCTAAGTTTTCTTATTTATATACTTTTTAATAGCAAACTAGAATTGGAATCTTGTACTAGACTTGTGTATGTGGCCATTGTAAGCAGTCCTTGATGCAAAGTGGTATATTTTAGAAGACATTTACAATTTAATAGGTTTGATGAACCTATAGTGAGAAATAATATTCGTAATCGATAAAACTTTTTTTTATTGTTGAAATTCTCTTTGGAATTTATCTAACTAAATGGCGAGATGTTAATGGGTTTACATAATACAGAACTGATTCTTTAATGAACATTACACGCCTGTGAAATAATTCTTTTTATTTCCTGTCAAATGCTACAAAAAACATGGGATATAAATTAAAAACTATTAAATCTAACGCATTTGAGAACATATAAATTAACCACCGAGTATCAGTTCCATAAGCCCTATGCCAATAAATATTGTTTATAGAGAAAATAAATATTTTCTAACACTATATTACGATTCATGTTCAAGGATTCATAGACATTTACAACACGTCACTTGATATTCTTAAAAATATATTTCATTCATTCATTCCTGGTGCAATTACATATTTTATGTATGTTAAATGTTGTTTTTTCATTATAATTAACATTTTTGTTTCATTCTAATCTTGTAGTGATAGTTCTAGATATAAAAATAGAAATATAAGGTATAAATGCATTTAATATTTATCGCTGAAAATGAACTCTATGTAGCCGTCTAGTGTTACATGTAATATATCGTTTTGCAACAAATATATATTATTTTATAAACATAACTTGATCTTGACCACCATACAGATTTATTTGAGGCCAACACCTTCATGGATCGGTACTTTGAAAAAGATCACATATCCCCATAAGTAAACGGATGCTATATTATAAACTCGTAAAATAAAATAATTACTAATTAAAGAAACGAAATTTTAATTGAAATTGCCAACGATACGATTTTTATTACAGCTATACCGATAGAAATCCCTCAGATATAGCATCAAATCATTAAATTTTAACTTATAGGTTGGATTTATATACCAATCCTTTAAATTTAACCTAGCCCTTTTATACAAACCTTAGATGATTATTTTAAATTACTCATCCTAAAGTCACATCAATACATAACATAATATGATATATTTTATTGTCGGATGGGAATGGATAATCTTTAAGAATTGGTAAAGTTATAGTCTCGGTAAAATGTGAAAAGCTAATTTTAAACTCAGCCTTAAAAATTTATTTCTTATGTTCTGTTACGATCAACTGATATATGTCCAAGTTTGGTTAATATTTTGCGTTAATTGGACAATGATTTATGTAGTAAATGCTGAAACGTTATCGTATAAATATTATATATAAAAGACACATGCAATTCATTCTTACATTTTCAAACAATTATTTATGTTGACATCTTCAAACATTATGCATCTTATTCTCCGATGTATACAGTTTTTGCCAGTTTAACAATAAGTTGATATTAAAAAGCAATTAGTTTGGTTTTTTTCTTTACGAATTTGATGAATGAGAAGAAATGGGATAAATTAAGGGGGTAAACTATTTTTATTTTATTATTCTAAACTCACTTCTGAACAGAATGACTTATTCCCCATATTTTACGATAAGGGGAAGTACCTCAAAATAAAAAGCAAAGTAGTTTATGTCGAGCAACGAATAACGCGCTCACTATCCTCAAAGAAAAACAAAGCAAGAAGAAAAAACATATTTTTTATTTTTTTGGCCGCACCGAAAAGTTACACATTTCCAAATTTCGGTATCGTTTTCTTTAAAATTACTTATTACTTATTTTTCTCAAATTTTCTAAAATAACTCTTCTCAGGAATACCCATCCCGCACGAAGAACAATTTTACAAACAAATAATTCAATTTACCAATTTACCTCTGCGAAATTTCTTCTCAAACAGGATTGAGAAGGGTATGACATTGCCAAATCTGGAAACATTATTTCATTCTGTAAGGGAAGTTGGGGAGAAGTGGGACACGTTTTTTATTTAGTTCAAAATTTGTTTAAAAATTTATATTTTTTCAAATTTAAAATATGGATGTCATAGTACGTGTACTAACTTAAAATAAGGTTACTATTTATTTACCGACTTGTTTAAGGAGTAATTCATTTTCTCTTGATGCACCTAAATAGCATATAATTATTGCACATTTAGTTTTCAAGAAGTTAATTAATCCGGTTTTTGGACTGCTTGCTTAATCTGGCAGTCCGACAATGATTTTTAATTTACCGCCTTGTGGAAGGTGCACCGAATTATTTATTGGTATTCCTACAAAGCACCTAATTAGTTCCTAATTTACACATATTTAATTTTAATAATTAATTTTTTTGTTCCGGGACTGCTACTAGATTACTGGTTAATCTAGCAGTCCCACAATGTGTGTAATTTACTGGTTTGTGGAAAGTGCACCTAATTAATTATCTATTGGTGCACCTAATTAGCACCTAATTTGCACTTTATTCTGGTATAGTTCAAGTTTGGGTTTTCAATTGTGGGACTGCTAGATTTACACTAATCTTGACGTCATAAAACGTTTTTATTTATTTATCGGTTTATTATAGGTGCAATCAATTTTATTTTGATGCACATAATTAGCACCTAATTACTGCATATTTAGTTTTGTTATTTTTTTGTGGACTGCTAGCCTAACGTAATATAGCGGTCCCACAATGTCTCCCTTATGGAAGGTGCACCTAATTAGCAACTAATTTGCACCTAATTCTGGCAAAGTTAGAAATGGTGTTTTGAATTTTGGGACTGCTAACTTTTTCCGGGTCATAGCTTCAATCTCATATCTTCAATGTATAGGTATGTTATGTACGTACATACCTACATATAATGAATTCTAAATTTACCTGCAAGAAATCCGTACCAGGGCAATGTTTCAGAATAATTTCCATGAACAAAAAATTTTAATTGTTTACCTTAATGTTGCTTCTAATAATCCTTTAACTAATTTTGGGGTTTATTTATCTTAATTATTTGGTTTTATTATCTAAAATTCATATATTAACAAATATTTATTGTTTAGAAGCATTAACATTTGCAATGTCAATTAGAATAAGCGTAGAGAAAAGCTCTCAAAGAGTGTAACAACTTTATTCCTAAATTTAGAGAGATTGGCCAGACATTATTTATCTTCAGTGAAATAGGAAAGGAAAAATAGGCTATATGGCAATGTAATGCAGAAAATCTGTTAATTCTCCATCACAACATAAAATTGCTAGAAAATGATTATTGAAATTATGTATATTGCATTTCTGTATCTAATATAAAGATATTTGAAAATCTATATACTTATAATAAAGCTGTATTTATATTACAAAATAAAATCTAAACTTAAATATGAACTTTGAATTATTTTATCTTTATTTCCTTCAAAAATATCTAATTTGAAGCGAATTTTAATACCGGGTATTCTGGCCGCCAGGTATTGATTTTTAAGCCGGGTAATTACCGGGTATCCAGTGCATCACTACTATTTCCAATTATAATTTGCACATAAATTTGAAATTGAACAGTAATTAATTGTAACGGAAGTTTCAGATTCGTATAAAAAAAACGTGTTATAAATCCAATATTATAAAAATAATCGTATCTACAAATATGTATATCGTAAGTTACACGTGAAACACCATATTCCAATTTAATTAAAAATAAAGATAATTATATCTCATAAATAATTAAGTAATTATATGTATCTTTCAAGCAGATTTAACAATTAGGAAAATCACACTTGGATTTATGTTCATTTTCATTTAGAATATAATTTATTCCTGTATTAATTCAGTTGGTATCCGGCAGCTCATTATAATGCAGTTATAAGCAATACAAGACCAGAAGCGGTTAAAGGATGTGGGTTTTATTTGACATTACTATATTATTTGAAATATTAAACTTAACGAAAAGTAATTATTTTCTTCTGCTGTTGATTCTCGGGAAATTTTCATTATTATTGGTAGAATTAATTTATATTAATTGTACCAAAGTAACATTTCATATATAATAATTAAAATAATTAAATTAAATTAATAGCGAATAATTAATTAATATTTGCAATACATTTTTGTATTTAAAATATTGTTTGTATTGTACTTTCAATAATAGTTATCGATTCGATTAAAAGAATGAAACAAATTACAATTTTATTTTCAAATATTATAATTAGTTATACCTACATAAATTATTTGAATTATTATATATAAAATATTATTGACATTGTTATCCATTCCATTGAAATTTGGATAATTAACCAAATTTCAAGGGAGTGTTACTGTTTTAAAAACATCTCATATAATTCAAGGTGATATTAAATATAGATTAAGAAATCACGGAATAACTAAATTTAAATATAATTTTATCACTTACAATGATTGTACAATGTACATTGATATTTCATCATTGATACGCATACATATGGGCGGGTCCGACCTATTCACTGGTAACTACATATATTATATTTTAAATTCTTTAAACATTTTTGATTTCATTTTTAAAAACTATAAATATTCAACCAAATGATTTAATTTATATTTATATATATGGTGTGATCTTTAAATTATCTAAGACAAGTTGTTTAATGTTTAATGTATTTATCATCTTTTGTAAAAGTATGTATAGAAAGAAACCCTAAAGAAGAATAACATATAAGATGTTTTTAGTGATATACGTGGTAAAAAATATTATTGATAAAAACGATTGTGATGTAAGACATCACGCAGTTAAAGATAGATGATTTATTTTATTAGATACCTATAATGAAATATTTATTATTTGAAATATTATTTAAGATTATTCAAAGAAATAAAATATTCTTTCAATTGAATAATTATTAATATAAACTGAATATACCATACTCGCGTTAACTACTTAAATGCAGTCTAATCTGATTTTATCGTTATTTCGTTTTGTAAGTGATACTGCATAGAGATCTTCATATAAATACAATATTAAATGCATTAATACTAACTCATATTTGATTGATATTCAATTAATTATTATAAACTTAATGATATTTAGAGAGGATTTGTTAAGATGTTTTATCCATAAATAACTTTGACATTGGATCTTATAAGAAAACAAACTAATTGGTGGTTAAGTTTTTTATTTTCTTTTGAAATTCGATCTGTTATCTCTTTATAGTTTAATCAAATTAAATAATTATAGTTATAAATTTAAAATTCTATTCATCTTCTATTCGGATTACATGAAACGATTTCGATCATACAGTCAGTTAATCATATAATGAATCCTCTAGGAATGTCTGAATCAGTTAATTTAAGCATTTATATATTTGTTATAATCAATAGGTCGAATAATTTTTACTATAGCGTTCTTTTGCAACTTTTGTTTATAACTTCTGTTTACAATTTGAGAATTTCTTCCTTTTTTTTAAAAAAATATGCTGAAGAAGTTTAATTTTGCATCACAGTTTGTTTGTTTTTTATTGCTTTGTTTTTGGGAGGAGCAGTGAGTGGGACTTAGGCCGTAAGTATTACTATCGGTATTTTAACCGATGTCTTCATCAATTTGTCTATTTTTGAGTGGTGTGCAGTCTAATTCGTAGAAGGGGCAGAGCCCTTCTCGAATTATAATTAATAATAATTTTCTGACTTGTCCTAGCATTCCCAAATTTTCTTTTACATTTTCGACTTCCCCCAGACTTTTACCGAATTTTTTTTTTCGACTTTCCAGTATTTTACATCGAAAGAAATTTGCAGAAAAATTCGCCTTGCCTCATAAAAGACAGTTAGAGAGCATTTTCTAGCATGTTGCCACTAGTTTTTAGCTGTGAAATGGAGATCTACCCCCAGAATTTATGTGTCTTTATGTTAAAACAATTTATAAACATAATTTATCGAAATTTTCCTGGAAATTACCCTTGCCTCAATTTCCCTCCCGCTATTTCCCGCATCTTACCGAAATTTATCCGAATTTTTTTCTACTTTTCATTACGTCAACTTCTTCTTATTTTTTATAAGTTTCCCCTACATCTCTGCCCTACTTTTCTAGAAAGTTTCCACCTTTTCTGATTTTCTAACATTTTACTGGGACTGTTAGAATTTACCCGAGTTTAGCAAATTTTTCCCTGCCTATACCAATTTTTATCTCATGTTTTCGCGATTTTTTTCTAACTTTCCTTTAATATTTAGGAACTAATTCAATTTTTCCTGAATATTTCCCTCATTTAATTGAATTCTCTACATATCGTCCAATTCTAAATATCGGCTCTAACATGTTCTTAGCCTGTGTTCCGATATTGGCGGATTTGTCTGAATTTTCCCAAGATTTTTTAAACTTTATCTATACATTTCTGCTGTCCTACACCGATTTTTATCGACTTTCAGCTTTTATCGACCCGTTTAAATTTGGAAATTAATTTTGTAGAAACGGTTAATTGAATAATATATAATTTAATCTAAACCGGAAAGGGGGGGGGGGGGTTGAAGTATTGACAGATAAATCAGATTATACCCTATTTCCATACGCTTTCAGATTTCCAAAGTATAAATTTTCGGGGAAATTATGACCATTTATTAAAAAAGTGAAATAAATCCATTTTTCATAGCCTTGTTTAGACCCCCCTAAAATCAGGAGATGAATTGCATGGAAAAGTTTGTTCCACAATTTCTTCATTTGACCCTTAGGTTTATTTTCACGTAACCGGATTGTCCGGTTCCTAAAGAAAATTTCCCGGATATTTCTTTTCTAGAAGATAGACACGAAACTATCAGTATTTTCTTAATAAAAACTCTTTGCAAATAACTTCAATATATTTTTCAATCTTTAGATTAGAAACTTTTTAGAAAAAAAATTCCCTTACAAATTCTTACGATAATTTCGATCAAAAATCAATCAAATTTTATTGAATTTTATACAAGTCGAATTTTAAATGGGTTTTAAACACTATAACCTCATGATCTTTAATAGGTCTTTGATCTTTGATAGGTAATTGATAAGATTCATTATTATCCGCATTATATCCTTCATTATTTCACATACTGAAGATTTCAAAAGTTTATTATTTAACTCAATCTAATATCTAAAAATTTTATGTTAATAAGAGTTAACTGAGTGAGTCGAATTATTTTTTTTTATTTTCTATACAAACCTATTGAAAGTTGTATGTACATGTATGTACATACAAACGAATTAAATTATTGAGTAAATTGCATATGGACGAGTATACCTAATTCGTTATGTATTATACGCAAATACCTTTAGATGTATTGTTAACAGTTAGAAATTGAAGTTAATTTACCTTGATTTGCATTACGAAATTAAAAGAAAATATTTTCTTTTTGATCTTGCAATTTGGAAAAAAAATACAATTTGGTAAAATTTTTTTATGCGAAAGCAACTCTTTAAAGTATAAACCATAAAGTATGCTGCTGGTGGTCACGATTACTTTTTTCCTATCTTTATGTCTATTTTTTGATTAAATTGTTCATTTATTGTATCATCCTATTTTATACCTAAAAAGGCACTACGTAACGTAATTCATATAATGACGTCTGCAAATAAATATTTAGTTGTTTTTCTAAAAAATCGAGAAATAAATTAATGAATCAAAGAATAGTAAGTATATGAAAAACGGTTTACAGTAAAACTAAGAAGTATTTTTAATTGGTTACCTTTATAAAATGATATTAACGTCGGACAATAAGTGGATATCATCCATATGGCCAACAAAATCTTTTTGTATTTGCTAAACGAATTTTATCATTTACAGTTAATTTACACAAAATAATAATATTAAATTGAATAAATAAATAATACATATGCTGATGCCGACCATTATAGCTATAAATTAGTTATTATGGCCATAAGGAGATAACTTACTAGACTTTTTTAAACCACAAACGTAATTCTACCACATTGACCAGTTTTCAAACCGATACATTAAAAATCATGAAGAAAGATACGAGTATATCTACAAGATATATTTTGAATAATGTTAATTTAAAAGATTTGTACAAACAGAGAAACGTTCTCAGAATACCAAAATTGTTTATCTGGATACTGTTTTTTTTTCAGATTTTTGCCATATGCAAATTTATAGATGTTTGGTTGTTTAACTTTTTAGTCTCTTGAATATAATTCAATATACCGCCGAGATGGTAAAATTCGCTATATCAATTTTACTTCTCGGTGATCTGCAAAACCAGAAGAAAAGTAAAAAAAGAGTTGAAGATGAAAAGAACATATAAATATTTTGAGTCAATGGCCTTGCGTTAAGTAAAGTTTGCCCAGTCTTCGATGATGAGGACCGTGATAGTTCTTTTTTTTATCGTTATTTTAAATATCATTTTATTGATATAATAACGAATAAGTAAACACGAAATTCACATAATTCAACCTATATAAATATTATAATTTCGTGTGTAACTGATTTTTCTCTTTATGAATAAGTTGTGGGTAATAAAATAAACATTTATTTTATATCTTTTAAACTTCGGGATAAAAATCCGTTAGGCAATTGAATATTATTTTTTTTTTAAATATTTTAATTCTTCAGTATTGTAACTATTAATCATTTTAAAAATATATATATTTTTGCGCAAAAATTCAGCATAAGTTTCATGAATCAAATTCTTGATTCAAGTATCGAGCTTCAAATTATGTGCAATAATTAAAATAATTACGAATTCCTAAGTTTCCTGAATATTAATCCCAATAATTTCCTCAATACGTATTAAATTCCCTAAATTATACATATATCAAATTACAAATAATCCATATATGGCATTATTTATTAGCCTTCTTATACCAAAGAAATTTCCTGGAAATTAAGACCTTATTTAAAATTCTGATTGTGTTGAATTGATGTAACAACATATAATTAGATGGAACGTAGGGTGACCATTGTTGAAATTAATTCCGCTTCGTATGCTTGTTTATAAATAAAAGGATATATTGATTACTTTCTTTAAAAAAAATGGATAAAATTTTCGAAAAATATTTATTAATTCGTTTTATTTCTTATCGAATTGAACCCTTATATTCATATTTTAATCCATCCATATTCTCTCTTTGTGAACGATCAAACCCGTACAAAACAATAAGTGGCCAAGAAATTAAGAGCAGATGTATTTAAAAATAACGACTTTTATGAAGTTCCATAAACATCAATTAAAAATGACCACGACGTAAGTCCAACCCGATAAATCACAACCTTCATATAATGGGACTCAGAGAATTCCGGTACTGTGACTTTTGCTCCGATGAAGAGACATAATTCCTTTACTTTTCTTTAAATTTAAATTTCGTTCGAAAAATATTTATTATTTCCAAACAAAATTTATTCACCCAGAGAAATATTAGTTCCTCACAGAAATCGGTGACTATTTTTGAAATAAATATATCCTTTGTCATAAACAAAATAATGATTTATTACTGTAATAAAAATATGTTACCATTCAGGGATTCAAATCATACTAATATTTAAGGACTTAGTTTATTCTCTATTTTAAATTATATTTTACCATTGGAAGAAAAAAAATTTCTGAGTACCTACATATAGAAAATCTCATTAGAAGTAATGTTGCTGCTCAAATAATATATTATTATGCGCTAAGAGAAGAAGAAGTAGAATGTATTTGAGATGGAGATTAAGTTAAGTTTCTTCCTACGAAATTCTTTTAAAATTTATTTTTAATTATTTTTTCCTGTTAATACGTTTCATTGCCATAATAGGCGCAGTCATAATCAAATACAATTAAATTGTTCTGAAATAAATATATAGACGGAGCCGGAGCCGAGTAGGGGAAGGTGGGGCAATACGGTGTACCTTAGGTTGTATTGCAAATAAAACTTAGTGTTTTGAAAATTTTAAATTAATTTTTTTATCATTTGAACCTTTTGGGTATCTTCTAATAAGATATTCACACAGCATGAACATATCGTCGGTATACAGCCAGAAGGCATAAAGTCAAAAAATGTAGTTTTGAATAAATCGATTTTTAAAGTTATCAAGATCTCTAAAACATATTAGAAAAATCACTTAATGCAATCTTGTCATAGCTATATCTTTGAAACTATGCTCTTCCTAGTTATGAAACTTTAATAGCGTAAAGTTGATTCATTATGCTACACTTTCCCATCATTAACTCAAAATTGGAAAAAACTGACTTAGTGCCTTCTGGAAGTATACCGACGATATCTTACATAATGTTAAAATAAAAAACAAAAATCTTGAGAATTGCATTTCTCCCCCCGTAGACGGGGCAAGATGGGGTTTAGAATTTGAAAAACATAAACTTGAATTCCAAGATAATAGTAAACTAAGGTAGGTAGTAAACTGAACACACGCTTCCACAAAGTTGTTCGTTCTATAATTTTCAATAATATTCAAGGAATACATAAGAATGTAGGAAAACCTAACAAAAGTTTTAAAAGTTATTAATTTGTATTGCATAATTGGCAGATCTGTACAGCCTTATCATCCTCATCTTCATCCGCATCTTATGCAATTTATCCACCTCTCCGTAGAATCTAGATAATGACATGGAGTGTTTTCATTTTCACTATTGTATTCCTCGCCTCGGACGGCTCTTCAGATGATTCTCGCCTAATCTGTTTTCCTTTTTTTTATTTAGCGTCAAATCCACAAATTTGGTTGTCAGAATAACTCTTCTTTTTTTCTTTGATTCATCTCGTTCTAAACAGAAATTATAAATAATTCGTAGAAATCTAAATACAAGAATCCGTTTGCAAAAACAATGAAGATGAATTTTTACCTAAATATCTACGTAATACTACTTTCTAAATGCCACAGCACGAAGCAATAATTGTTTTTTATATGCGTCTATCACGCTAACAAATTCAAGCAATAATAACATCAAAATATCTTAAAACGGATTTTTTGTGCTCAGGCAGCGACACGATCTCCCATATCGAAGTTATTCAAATGACTGAATGGGACCAGGACGTCAGTTTAGATAAAAGTACTGCCAATCGCGCGATGCTTTTGGTTTAGGAATTAGTAAGGGTATACGGTCTTGCCCTTACCCCCTATTGCCCCACCTTCTCCTATATCTTGAATGATTTTGATTTCATGATGATGAATTTGATGATGATTTAAATATCAATTATCAAATTATTCGCTATTTTCCCATATGCAAATAATGATGAAAAATCGCCCCTATAAATTGTGTACTCTGCACTTTAGAGGGCCTAGTCTAGGAAAAATAAGAAAAAACCGGCAAATTTCATGAATACTGAAGAAATTCTTCAAAATCGAAAAATGTTGTAAAAACCGGGAAATTAACATTGCTAATTCAAATTGTGATATTTCCTCTAAAACGGAAAAATACGAAAATTGGACAATTTCGCAAATTTCGGAATATTACCAATTTATTTGAAATTTTTGGATTTTTTGTTATTTTACAATTTTCATAAAACTGTTTAATTTTCATTTTATGAAATTTTCGAATTATTTAAATTCGGCGAATTTCATGAACTCCTCTATTTGCGGAAATTTTCCGATTTACAAGGAAATTTCCGATTAAAATGCAAATTTCCTATTTCCATGAAATTAGCCGTGAGAGATTCGATAAGAATTATTGGAAATCTATAATTTTATAAAAATCAGACAATTTCGTGAAAATCGCATATTTGTCTCCAAATTGGAAAGAGGTATCTGAAAAAATGCATCCCATCCAACCGATCCAATTAAATTTGGACAATCGACGAGCCGTATTTTTAAGAGATAAAGGTATCTCGATTTTCTATGTAAAATGTACAGATCAACTACCTCCTTAGACATACATCCTATGCCTGCTGATTAGGAAACTAAAAATATATTTCTAGTTCTGGACAGGAATGATTTGATCTCAGAAGTTTACTGATCGAATCGGTAAAATTATTTTCAAGAATAGGTCGTTAAAATAATTATCTGTGTAACTAAAATTAAAGTAACAATCTAACACTTTAATAAATCACAGTCAGAATGTAATGCTTCACGTTAAAATTCTTCGAAATAATGGGAATTTTAACATATGGGTCATTCCACCAAATAAAATCATTTTTACGGGGCGACCCCCGCCGATTTTGTTCAAACTTTGTGAATATGT
>JANTOP010017239.1:0-13866 GCA_027564815.1 Symmerus nobilis | reverse complement strand
ATAGAATAATTAATCTCACGAAAATAAAATCAGTGAAATAATAATTCCATTATCTCACATTAATGACAACATATCTCGATACAGAATCGCCTTTTTTCATTTAGTACTAAATTCCATTCCACAGCGAAATGGAATTCAATTCCACAGAACGAGACAAATCAATAGTCTTGAAAATTAGTTAGTCCTGTTAAAGATAAATTGAGTTAAAAAATAATGATTGGATATAAAAGACTGCCGAGCTATGATTTTTCAAATTTCAATGTCAATTCACGAGTTATAGGCTTTTAGAAAGTTCCCGTAATTTTTTTCCATATCTCGAGAATTCTCTGGCGAAGAAAAAAATTAACAACTAAACAAGCACATACTACAAAAAATGTCCAATCATTTTATTTGGTACTAAAATTTTCAAAATCTGACCACCCAGTACAGAGTTTTCAAAGTTCGATTTTAAGAGAGAAAAGTGATTAGCGGTTTTTAAACATAACCTCCGCGAATGTCGAGGGAGAAGTGTACCTGTACATTATTTAATCATTTTTTTATTAATCATATTTTTATTTTTGAATAAACATTTGGTGACCAACAATTATTTTTGATGACTTTTTAATTTCTCTAATCTTCTTACAAATAAGAATAATAGTTCCGATGCCTCTCGATTTTACGGTTGGAATAGCTGCGGTAGAATTTCGTTATAAATTTCTTGTATTTTACATCCACCAGTGTTGTGAAACTCGACTTTGAAGTTTAAGGATAGGGAGAACTTATAGTGTACAAGAAATATATTTAACAGAAAATTGCGCAATATGTTCAAAATTATCGGTTAACTTATTATAAAATCGAAATATCTCCCAATATTATCAACAAACACAACGTGAGACAATTATACTAATTTGTTAACAATAATATTTATTGATACTACTCCTATAGTTGAGGCATAATTTAAGTTTATCAAACTTAATTTTTTTCAGGAGCTGGGGTAATTAATAAGTATAGATATAGGAAATTTACAAAAGATCGTCTTAAATGCTAGACCATCATATTTGTTGGATATGATTCTTGCGCATTAGAGATTTTATTTTTGCAGGCTTCTTTTAAATTCAAAAATATTTCCAAACATTTATATAATATTCGGTAATGTTTGGCAAAAAAAACTTGGGGAAAAATTTGAATAAAAATTGTCTTTTTTTCAATTTAACGCAATACGCAGTCCTGTGATATGAAATCTGAATGCAAAATTAACATCAATGAAATCGAATTGCAAAATTCGGTTGTTTTGCACTCGACTTGAGCAGTACAAGAAGTATCATTTCAAGTATTCGTAATTAGTGATTGCAAAACCGATTAATCGATTAATCGGTCAAATATGAAGAAAATATTAATAGATTAATCAACCAATAATAATCGATTTTTTTCGATTATCCTAGTGCTTTTTAAACTAGGTATTTATTACGTTCCTAAACTATTGAAGGAGGCAGAAAGTTCAAAATTTTCCCAATTTCTTTCAAATCTTCACTTTCTCGTCCAAATTGATATAATTGCCTTCACAAAATCCATTATGTAGATAAAAGATATTACCATAAATGAGTTCACTCTTCAATCAAAATTCAAGTAGTTAATTGTAATAATACAGAATATAATCAACTTAACTATGTTATGCAAAACTATCAAAATCATATATGTGTGTATAGATATAGAGTATGTACTACATGTTCTATTACATTTGTGCTTTTCGGAATTAATAAACTGAACTATAGAAATTAAGTAAAACAACTTTAAAAAGCTCCACATGAGATATGATAACAAAACGCGCAATATCATACATTTTCAATCGCTTTTAAACTTCTATATTTAGGACTCATGGGCCACTACAATCTACTAACAATATTAATGCAACTCAATATACGATAAAGCTTTCAAACAGTATAAGCTCGTGTCCTGCTATCCTCATACATTCTAGTCTAGATATATTTTTTTTTGGAATATGATGTGTTAAAAGTATAATTCTTAACTGGATGGGATATGTTGAGAAATGTTAAGAAATCAGTTGATATCGATACGTGGTTCGGGTTGTATGTAACAAAATACACCCTTAAGGATAACGGAGTTTATTATTTCAAGGTTTGAAATGTGGGTAGAATTAAAAAATATACTTTTTTCTTTACATTTTCAAAAGTTAACCGTCAAAAAGTTAAGTGAATTTTCTTATCAAAAAGTTTTTTTAGAATGGTTTTGAAATATATGCTGGGAATTTTATATTTTAATTTATAGTACAATGTAGATACATTTACTAGTATATTAAATTCAATAGTAATATCTATCAACATTAGAACAAATGAATAGTATATAGTTGTGGTTGGCCCAGAAAGAAAAGAGTTCTAGTTTACAACAATATCCAACAGAAAACTTGGCAAAGGTGATAAAATTTATACTATAAAAAAAGGACATAAAATAAAGGAAATATATCTATATAGTTAGATAGTTGAAAAGGAAAATCTAATATCTATCAACTATATTCCGAACGGAGCCAAGAATATTATTATACAATTTTTTTTTTCATTAATTCTTTTCTTTGAAAATTATAAATTACTCCTTTATAACCAACTCCTTATAACATACAATTTTTTTAAGTGTTATTATTACAATGCATGAATGATGGGAATTATATGTAGAATAAAAGACTCACAATGTCTACTTCTATATCATTCGAAACTAAATAAAAAGCGAAACATGCATGTACCCCAGAAACTGATGATGATGCTTTACTCTAGCTAAGAACTTTTCTATAAGTTCATGGTACATTTAAATTGAATTTATGTCATTTGAAATGGAAAACATACATATATTGTGTGGAAAAGTGGAGGAAAAAAAGAAGGAAACCCCCCAATCTCGCCCAGGAGATAAAATTCTAAGATATAAAATTAGTTATAACTGGCGAATAATAAAAAATACACTGAAGAATACTGATGATGGATAAAAGAAAACTTTCCCATAGGATATATTATGCAAATTGGTATAATTATGAGGCCTTTTTATTAATAGAAGGGGCCGAAACGGTTGTATTGAAAACAAGAAATAAAAAATATACAGAATTAATATAATATAATCATTTTTGAATGAATTCTTTCATAATATCCATAATACATACACAAATCCCCTAGTAAATTAAATGCCAGAACTATTTCATTTTTTGGGGTTTTACATCCGTTTCTCATTTCGTGAACGATATTTTCGGGATGGCAATGGATGGATTAAGTTAGTAACAAAAAAAAAACTAAACATATACATGTACTGTGCATAAGATAGACATTTAGTTGCCAAAAATTGCTATTCCGAAAAGAAGAAAATATTTGAATTACAACCTCTGATGGCAATTAATAACCGACCACACAAAATGGATTATAGTCTTATCTACATTGAGCCATTACCTTATAAAACGCATATGAATGGCGACGATTTTTGAAATTTGCACACCTGCCAAAAAATTTTTTTCCTTTTAGACCACAAAATATTGTTGAGATATCCATTTTAACAGTTTTATAAAAAATGATGTATATTCTCATATCGTTTAGCTATTTGGAGCCATACCTACTTTTTCTTTATGAAAGCATCATTACTGTTACTATTTAGTATGGATACAATTTCACAATTTACTCATCTTCAATGTTAGAATTTATAAATCGCAAAATATTATTTCATATCGTAAAGATATTTGGTTTACAACTTCTAAACCCGAGAACAAACAGAACTTTATATATTTATAAAAAAAAAGGAACTTAACTGTATAGAATTTATTTATACCGCGGTACAGATATCGTTCAAATATGAAATTTCAACTATATTTATTCTCTATATTTCAAAATTTCTTAGATGTTTGAAACTAAAGCACCCGATAAAATTTGGTTACTTTTTTCCTCATTTTAGAAAATGGATAATCACTACCTTATTCCCAATTTACAATTTCTTTAGCCGTAAATGTCTGTGATTTTGTATCGATCGCATGAATCTAAAATTGAAAGATTTCATAAAAGTCAACAAAATAGAAAAAATGTCAAAAAGCCAAAAAAAAATTATGGAAATTCAAAAATTGTACTAAATTTGGAAATCTGGGTCACAAAAATTTCTTATTTCCATGACATTTTCCGATTTTCAAAAAACTATTCAATCATAACTTTTCGTTCATCAAATTTCTAGATCATTCAAATTTTTGAAAAATTAAAAATGTTGTTTTTAATTTCAGTCCTTTTAGTTATTTTGTGACAGTCAATACTCATCCAATTTTCACTGAATGCTTTTCATTTTAAGATATTTTTATTCTTTAAGTTTTCATTCGTTTAAAAATTCCAAATTAATTTTAACGTATATTTTAATGGGAACATTGGTTCAATTTTCCCATGTATTTCATTAAAACTCAATCTATTTGAACCAAATAATTGATTAGCCTGTCAAAAATTGCAGTTATGTATAATATAAACAACTATGAACTAGGGATAGAACCACAAGTTAGGAGGATATTTAAAGTCTTGTTAGGTGGAAAATTGTCACACTGTGTATATCATATTGCTGTAGAAAATTGAAGAATTATCATGAATAAAACAGTTCGAGACTTTCCAGGACAGATAAACAAACATAACTTAGACACAAATGTGTTCAAATTTAATATTAAATAGAAAGAGGGGAACATAAAAAGTGTGCACGAGTGAAGTCCAATCGAATTCAACATAAGTAAATCAATTTACTTGATTAAATGTTAATACTGTTCACTGTGCTCACTACCTTAAACAATTCACTGTCATTTATTTACGTTAAGAAATGTTCACTGAAATTTATTTCTCTTTCTATCACTTTCGCTCTGATCGTTGATCCGCCTTAATCGATTTCCAGCGCCTAAAATTAAATATAATATCTTCCTGGGCGATATAGGGATAGGGATATCAAGATCTTAAAAGAAGCTGTAGGCAGTCCTCAGCATGATTCCTACCTATACGCAACCACCTTCTTTTAGGACTGTTTTGGAGCTTTTGTGTTTCTCAACACTGATTTTAAACAGATGCCCCTCGATATACCAAACAACATTGCTTTACACCATATTGACATCGGGCACCATTAGACATTTATTTTGGCAGTTTTTTGTATACCATAAATTCGTAAAGACCGCATTTTATCCGGATTTCCCGAATTTGTTCTTAAAATCCCAAAAAATGTAATGATGCATAAAGTTTATAAATTAGTTGAAAAAATACAAAATTTCGAAAATATAATTTTCGATCAAAAGCTTTGTGGAAACTTAAAAGCTCCCAGAAAGCTTAATTTTGAAAACCTAATTTTTTACATTTTATAATCTATTTTCTATCCACATAACGACCATATAAGAAAAATTTAAATATTCCCAAAAAAGAGCTTCAAAAATCTCAAATCACTGAAAGCTTAAAATTAAAATGTCATTTTATATAATTTGGAATCTAATTTTTATTTGATTCATTAAATTTTAATAAGAAATAATATTTTCCCTAAAAGCTTTCTCAAACCATTGTAAGGTCAACGAAAGCTTTAAGTTTCAAACTTAATTATTTACGTTTTAAAATTTATTTTTCTATTTAGATAATGGACCATTAAATATATTAAATTACAAATTTTCCCAAAATAAAGCTTCAAAAATATCGAAAGTTCATTAAAAGCACATATTTTTGCAAAATTTCACGTCGACAGCAACCATAGGCCAGAATAAAAATTTTTTTGTATCACCTCGTCCTCCACCTCATATCTCAATTTAAAGTTGATAAATAAAAGAGTTAAATGGTTAAATATAAATAAATAAAATTTTTTGAGTTAGCAAATTTTCAGCTTGATTACGAAAATTGATTACGAATTTGTCGATATTATTTCAGGTATGCTCTGCGCACTCTTCGCATTAGACTGCACTTTACTGTTTAGTGCCCATTATTTGATGAGCTGGATGTGAAAAAGTAGGTGTTATACAACAGGAACATCATTAATTAATTATTATTATTTTTAAAATATTTTATTAGAACAAACCTGAACATATATGAAAATATTATTGTTTTAGGCAACAAATAGAGATAGTCCAATTTCAGAACAAAGACAAATTTTAAAATAGTACGTGATGTCAAGTAAAAAATATACTTAAAGTTTGTTCATTTATTTAGAATTCATTTAGGTTATATACATTTTTTGTTTAATTTTTTACTTATTCTCCCACTAGTAAAAGTATTTAAAAAGTTGCACAAATTTCTATAATGTGATTAAGATAATGGTCACAATGTTCACAGAATTTGTAATATTTTAACGAAAAGTGCAATAATTAATGCCTAATCTCAATCTAAATAGGATGTAGGAATATAGTTTTAATTTATTTTGTTGTACAGTAATAAAGTGTTAACATCTGTATTATATCGTGCGGGTAAGGGTAATGACGGGTAACGATAATTGATAATTATCCTGATATAATTTATAAAAGATATATAATTACATAATAACGTAAATTAGAAATTATTGCCTCATTAAAATTAAATTAAAAATTTTCTGTAGCATTTATAAAAAAAAACTTCTAAAACTCCTAATGCAATACGTCTTATTGTAATGAAAAAAGTTGCAATTTAATTAATTAGATAGAATTAGCCATTAAGTTAATATTATACAATCTCAACACAATACTTACATTTGCAACTACCTATATGCATATTATATCCTTGTAGAATTTTCGTGCATTATTTAATAATTACCTACCATAAATAATAATTTAACATTTTTGGTTTTAATTACCATCCATGCATATGTGAATACACTTTCTGGTATAGGAATAGGAACTCCACTAAAATATGCATGTATGCTGTATGCAAATTGTTGGGTAATAATTTAAAATCAGAAAAAAATTAAAATGAATAAAAATAATTGAAAGATTTGCAATTTTACCATTGAAGTTTCTTATGGCTATCAGCCTTCCTATAAAAAAGCCATAAGTCCTTAATGGTGTCCTTTTGATGTAATCATTGTTTATATACATAATTATTTAAATTTAATTAAATTATGGGCTACTAAAATCGATTATTTAATAAGCGATTTAATTTTTTTATTCTATTTTATTAAAATTAAGGAAACTAAGGTTCTCTTAATAAATTTATACACAAGACGAATTATTTAGTTAGAAAATTGTCATTCAGATAAACTTATTATTTATGGTTATTAAAGACATTCTGAAGAAATTAATTTAGAATGCGTTAAAATTATAATAAGAGCTATCATTTCTAAAACTATAGATTTAGAACACATGAAATTTGCAAAACAAATTTTGCATTTCAAATGCAAATATGACTTAACATATAAATTGGAATTTACCATTGGAACCATTGGGATTTAAACAAAAATTGTTGATTCCCAAATGGGAGCGATGAATGTCTGCAATTATTTCTGAACCTCCATAGATCATACAAATATGTTCAAAAGTTTTGTAACATAAATTTTAATATTCATTCATATGAATTAAATATATACGCATAATGCGAGCAAGTTATGTTACCACATATTGCTTGAATATTTACATTCTATTCACATTTAACAAAAAAAAAAAAAATTATAATTTTGATTTCTTTTTAAAATAAATTAAAATATTTAATAATTTATGGAAGTTTTATGATAAATTCGGTTGTATTTTACACAAAACCTTTTCGAATATACTAGAAATCTCACTTTAACAATAAAACTAGAGCTTTTAATGCCGGATCTTTAAATAAGTATACATATTTACCTAAGACTGGTAGAATTCGGTATTTGGAAAGTAGGATTCGGCGGCAATGGTTGTATGATTACTCAATAATGTTTACATATAATTTATACCTTTTCTGTCTAACTGCCTAACGGTCATTCGCTTCAATATTCATAACTTCCAGTTGAACATCTCTGAATATGTTTTATACATTTATATTCGCATCAGGATTTACTATCGCAAGCAGGTATTCAAACAATTTATCTCATACCATTTTAATTAATTAATTGCTTAAAAGATGACTTATCCATGATACAAAATACATACATAGAATCATTTTATCTTAATAAAGATTAAAGCGCATTTTTTAGGGGTTATAACGTATGATTAAATCTGTTATCATTCATTATCGGTCTCTTCTAATACTCGTATAGCGACAAAACGAATATACCAATTCCAACAATTTTCTTTTGTGAGATTTTCCTTTTTTTCCTTTCTTTTGAGGGATTGCGGAAAATTGAGAAATTGCATTGCATATATTTTTTTTATACAATCGTTAAATCTACATTCTGAATTCCATCCATATGGACTAATATAGATACGAGTACGTTTATGATTCTCCAAATACCCGTATAACTTCCAAGATAATCTTGTATTTATCGTAATTTATTAGCTCTTAAAATATTCCTTTTAACTCCCTTTATATTTGTATATAAAATCCGAATAAGCACATATTTAACTTTATATAGTAGCCGCTATGCATACAAAGTGTATATCAAATGAATGATAAATAATGATAAAACTACTATTTCGATTTCGTCTCCTTTCTCGTCCATGTTATAGAAATATTGAATCTAGTTAAATTTGCAAGTCATATGAATATCAAAAGTAATAACTTTTGTTCACTGACCTAGGAAATTCAGTGAATTGGAAAAGGTATTAAATTATAATTTCAACTCTAACGTAGCTGTTGAAAATAGTTGACTTTTAAATATATAGTTTTTGTAATTAGTTTTCATATTATATGCCAGTAAACATGACAGATACACCCAACTATTTTTTTACACGCGTCCAAAAAAAAAATTGTTTCCCTATTTTGAGCGATTTCAAAGTCATTGGCTGGGTAAGTATGTATCAAAATCTACATATTGAATAAATTTAAAAATGTATCCAAACAGGGAACGAGATATGGAGAATTGTTTAGCTGGATATCAAGAGTTGTATATAAGTAACTTGAAAAAACAAAAGATTTTTTAATTTTTAAACAAAAGATAACAGATTTTTTAATACAGAAGTCGGTAAATCAGGAATTTTCGGAGAGTAGTACGATTATTTTAAACACTATTACCAGACAAAAGTGAGAGATTGAAGGATGTGGTGGACCTCTCAAATGATGTAAGCTATTTTGGTTCAGTTCTTTACATCTATTCTTTATTTTATGTTTTCTGTTATTAATTTTGTATTAATTTATTATTTTTTATTTGCAGTTTCCAGGTGTCTAACTTTATATCTTACTTACTAATTATTTGAATTATATGTAAATATTGCTCTTTATTTCATCTTACACGCTTTTCGGATGATATTTATTGTAAAAGAAACATATACAAGTATATACTTTCCACGGTTTTTCTTTATATCTTATGACGTGTAAGAAAATAGTTAGGTGTTCTCCTATATTAATGATATAGTATAAGGGGTAGAAAATTAATACAAAATATCTTCACAACAAGACATCTGAAAACTTAAACAATACTTTCTACAAAGATTTTCCTTTAAATAACTTTTACATATAGTTAATTATTAAAATTTAAATATTTTGGTACTAGCTGCATCTGCCCGCTATTTGAATGGGTACAATTTGGATTAAATTGTAATTATTCATGGATTTTATAAATAATAGTAAATTCGAACATTTACCCAATTGAAAAAAATATTCTATAATCCGAAACCTATAATCAAAAACTAGATGGAGATTTGGTTATTCTGGGTATACTAGAAAAAACCCAATAATAAATAAACGACAAAACGTAGAAAATACGGAAAACATTCAAAATTTGGATATGATTCGGATACTTTATTTTAAATAAAAATCCGAAATTCACATATAAATGAGTTCCAAAATTGGAATTAATAATAAGTATATAGGTAAGGCTAACATCCACAAACTATCACCTCTTGCTCCCTTCATCTTCAATTAACTCTTTCCTCTCCTGCCGGTCTACATACTTGACGCTGAATTTAGAAAATCCAAGAATAATTCACAATTAGGGGCTTCAAAAATTCTTAGACACTAATTCTTATTTAAATATAAGCAAGTCGAATTTGCATGATTTTTTTCACCTCCATATGGATTAAATTTATAAAAAACAAATGTTAGTAGGTTTATTTAATTATATTTCTTTAAGAGAGGGGATTAGAATCAATCACAATTCAAGTTGCGAAGTTATGGAAGTGTTGTCAGTCGTTGTGATAGAGATTTATAATCAGCGACACCTAAATCTTCCAATACTATTACATTTCATCTATAGGTAGATTTGTTACCATCAAAATTATCTTTAGAGGTTGATTTTAAAAGAAACTATATTGAATGATTATATTCGAATTGAAAGTCTAAAAATTTCACCTTATTCGGACCTAAAGACCTTATTCGGACCTAAAGACCTTATTCGGACTATTACGAATATTAAAAAAACAAACCTAGCCAAATCGGTCTAGCCGTTCTCAAGTGATGTGCAGCATTTAATTTTTATTATAAATGGAAGATATCAAAGTTATTAACATCTTGAACAAGTTCTAAATTTTGGTGATAACTTCATTATTCAATGCACTATAAATATATGCACTATGGTGCATTTATATATGTTTTGAAAATTCGCATACCAAACACTACATCTCCTAAGCGGACAGATACGCTTTAAAAAAAAATTAAAAAATTAATTAATTATCAAGTTAATTAATTTCTTTAAGTCAACTACCATATACAAAAATAGATAATAAATATTTCATCGTGAACTTTGGATTATGCCTTTTTCAGATTATGCCATTATGCCGTGCTTAAAATGAACGAAATTTAACTTTTCTACAATCGAATTAAGTACCATTGTACTATAAATTCAATCATGTCCACTTTATTTCAACATAAATTTCCATTCGTGAAATCGTGCCCGATAACAATATAAACGACTTCTATAAAAAGGACACCATTTCATATTATATAATATACATTATAGTCGATCCTTGAATACGTATGAACCCAGATACTTAATAGTCGTGAAGTTAAAAAATATAAAATCGAAAAATCCACGATAATATAATGCCTTTTAACCTGCAGTAAGATATGAATTTGAATTATATTCGCATATTTCGAATAAATTGAAATAAAGGATAAATAAAAAATAATACAAAAAAAAAAATTGAAAATAAAAAATTGTAGTGAATTTGTCAAGCTTAAATAAAAGCTTCATCATAAAAAGATTATTTTACTATAAAGCCCGCAAACCCATCATCATATAAAATTCACATATAACCCAAAGCCTACATGACACGCATTTGAATAATGTTCCTTGCGAGAATATACCGAGAAACGAATAAAACAAATTGAACTTTATAATATTTTTAAAAATCTTTTATATTTTATGTGACTGCTTCTATTCAATTTAAATCTGTGAATTGAAAGGAAAAAGCAGGGAAGTCTTAATAAAAATGAGATAAAATACAACCCATTATATGTTGCATTCAATTGATTCTGATTCCGTTGGTTAACAACCTATTCTATGGTATATTGATCTTAAAGAAAACTTTCGATGAAAGGACATTTACAACATACTTTGCGGTAGTCTAGGATTATGATACATTATGAAATGAAATAGATTTATTCAAATTATTTTGATAATGCAGACATTGGTAATTATGAACAGAACAGAAACAATTTATATATTAATTATATAATACAAAATTACTGCTACTTATAAGCTCGCCTATAGAAATTTATCTCTAACTATGCCTAAATGTCTACAAAAATTATTCTTACATTATAGGATAGTACTACAACTATATATTAAAATTTGTACTAATGAATATGGCAACCACCTAAAATAAATAAAATGAAACGCAATCCCTTTAAAATTGCTCACTTAAAACGATGCGATCCATTTGCAATGAGTATTACTCTACTGGCGCTAAGCTAAGCATAAACGGTATAACGGTAAATTTCGGAATAATTTTTAAAATATCTAATCTTTATGAATTAATTTTTTAATTAATTAATCCTTGTATTAATCCATTGAGGGATGGGTATTTGCTAAGTCGAATCGATACTAATTAGAAACATTTTATAAATTTCGAAATTTACATCTTAAAATTACCCAATAGTTATGTAATAGATAAGAATACAAAAGAATGGAAAATATTAATTTTTCAGTTAACCCCTTCGTGGTTAGCTCAGCATTTTAACATTGAATCAATTTGTATAAATTTGTAATAAAAAAAGCTACAAAATGTTTATTGTAAGTATAACTTTCATCATCGTTCGTTAAATATAAAATAAAATTATGGGATGTATAAATTTATATAAAAAACAACAGATTTTATTTGCATACAGGGAGATTAAAAATAAGTTTTTTCAACAAAGCCAGAAAACCATAAATTATTATTATCAATCGAATAATGCAATGAAAAACTACGGATCTCCTGTAAATTTAAAGAACCTAGTTAAGTTACCAGATTATAAGTTTCATTAAAAACCCAACAGCGATTTGAATTCAAAAATCGATTTTTCTTGAAATTAAATATATAATGAGTTACTAGGTTCTTTGATTTTACAGGAAGGATGTTTACTATGTTATGTAGAATATTGTCACAATGTTTTGTGGTTAAAAAAGCATCATCATGCATATATTTGCAGAGGAAAGCTAATGTACGGATAAACATTGTAAATATTTATAAAACTGTATTGTACCTAATGAATTAAACGTTTTCTCTACCATAAAATTTATTATATTTTAATTTGCATCCACTTCTTCTCATACATAAAGCTGTTATAATTGCTTTTACATATTGTATAAATTTTAAGCATAAAAATGTCAGAGTCCTTTTCAATTTAATGAATGATTAATTATATAGTAGGATTTCTGAAATTATGTATATTTAATAAAAATTTTATTACAAATAGTTTGGCGTTAGAACCTTAAGCTTTTCAAATTATGACATTTTTCATATTTTTCATTTTGTGTTAACATTACGAAGTACAGAACGGTCTTTATTAGGAAAATCATTCATTTTTTTTATTAATTGCGAGACATTTATTTACATTCACTACTCCAGTCTTCATATCAATCAATAAGTTAAAAACTTTAAGTATTTAATTAATTGACTGGGTCTCTCACCCACCACAATATTCTTACATATTAAAATATGGGCTCTCGGGGACTGATTTGTGGTTATTTTCGAAGATATAAAAAAACACAATGACACTAAAAATGAAATATATTCCCTCAAAAGCCTATGATAATGGTATCTCATATTTTATTTTAAGAATACTGAACTGTGAGAGTCTATACATTTCCTTATACCTAATTTATTTAATGCGATTGTAACTAACTCCTTAACTTGGCCAGAAACCATCATATAAATTTTAGACTTCAGCAAACTACTTCTCATCAGCTTGCTTTATGAACAAAAATGATACTTTAATAATACGATATTTATATCATTTAATTCATATTCAATTCGTGGATAAGAATTGCATTAAATGAAAAAATATCAATTTTAACAGTTTCTTAATTGGATAGGACAAACTGTCATAATTAATTTAACATCTTATAATTAATGTATACTTATTGGTATCTTATACTTATATAATATCGGTATGCCGATTTTCTTCCATTTTCTATCCTTTCCCACTTTATTTACAATTTAGATAAAAATAACTTCTTCAACAGAATTGCTTAATAGTCTGGATGTTATTATTCCATCATTAAACCTGCGACGCAGGAGGGACATAATAGCCATCCGTCTCCACAGAACACATTTTGGGAATAACACTCCAATAAACAAAATTTCTTTGACTCTAAATTCAATCGAGTCTCATTTTGATTACTCCCTATCGACAGATAGTTTTAAGCAGTGGCGCCAATTCAAGAAATTCTTGG
>JANTOP010017228.1:0-13866 GCA_027564815.1 Symmerus nobilis | reverse complement strand
CATGACAACGCACCGGCACACAAAGCAAAACCGGTTCAGGATACGATCAAATCGCTTGGCTGGGATTTGCTACCTCATCCGCCTTATTCACCAGACTTGGCTCCTTCCGATTACCACTTCTTTACATCGATGGGACACGCACTTAAAGAACAGCACTTCAAAACATCTGAAGAACTGGAAAATTGGGTCTCTGAATGGTTTGCCTTCAAAGAGCAAATTTTTTTTCGGCGTGGTATCCACAAATTACCTGAAAGGTGTATAAATGTGAAAAAGCGATGGACGGTATTTTGAATAAAATATTTTGTACTTCACTATTAAAAAAAGGGTTTTATTTTCGTATAAAAAAGCCGCATTTGATATGACTAGACCTGGTAAAGTTTGTATTTATTTTATCTAGCTGGTCTAGGAGGTATGCTTTTCGCCTTCTGCGTATTAAACTGGGTACCTACCACTGAAATATAGATATTCAAAATATATTAAAAGATATAGAAATTACTTGGATAATTTTTATAATAAGAAATTCAGTAAAAGGCGTTTAATGAACTTGGATGAATAATGGCAGCCAGCAGTGGCGCCATCTAATATCGTATTAAAAAATGATATACGGCATTAAAAAGTAAATTTACCTACTTCTCCAACAAGCCTTTAATCAATCGTTTACGTTAAGAAGTGTAGGAGATAGAGAGGTGAGATGTCGAAATACATAAAAAAATTGTTTACCTCCCAATACCTCGTAAACAATGAATTTTTGGCCTCCTCCCTCCCATTCGATTTTTTTCGTATATCATCATTCCCTATCACCTCCCGACATTTGACCCTGTAGGATCGAATCAACCTGTATATCACTGATACTTCTATCTGTATAGTATTGGATATGATTGGACCTGTACCTGTATATTGATGGAAATATTGGGCGCGATTTATCAAATTAAAAATTTTTACTTTAATTTTAACAACTTCTACATCATCATCACCATTTTACCATTACTCCTCTAGGGAGCATAGCTTCCATATGGAAGTTTCGGTGACTTATTTCGATTATAAACGAGGCTAGTTAGTCAATCTAGCGCTCAATCGTATTTTTGTTGTTTCTTTATTTTGATCATTTAATCCAGGAGTAGTCCACCTTTTATACCTACCGCTCACTGTCGTATCTCTGTTAGTAGTGAAATTTTTTAACCGTCCACCGGATCCACAGTAATAGTGATTTATAAAGTAGGAAAATAACTACTTTATAAAATTTAAGCAAAGTTACAGCAAGTTTAAGTATTTATAATAATTACTCGCCAAATACTTTATGTCGGATTTTCGCTAAGTTTGGCAGAATAAATCTTTATAAAACAACTTACTGTAGTTAAATCTATCTTTTTATTTATACTTTGCACCCTAGAAGCATACCTCTACCATGGCCCAGACAGCAACGTCACAGCTTTTGGAAGGGGGAGGTTATGGATTCGATCCCTTGTGGCGACGAATAATTATCTTAACAAAATAATGATTTTCGATCGCCTCAGTTGTCGAACACTAACCGGTCCAACGTACCATGCATTAGTATAATACGGAAGACTCCTGTATTTCAGGACGCCCCTATTGAATTGAAAATGTAACTTAAAAAAAAAATCAATTCGATTATGTCAATGGAGAAAACGATATAAGTTTGATTAATTTAATTATATAAATAATTCATGTGTGAATCGTTATGCTTAGTTTTGGTCTGAGCTCGTGCGTGCCTCCAGCGCCCCAACCAACCTGGCGCCATCGGGCGCCTAAAGGTCGGCGCTGGGAGTAGGCAAAAAACATATTCAATTGTTGTCAATTAACTTAAAATTGTCAATGACAACAGGTTAAAACCAAATAGATTATTCACCAACCCGCATTGGTCAGCGTGGTGAATTAGACCAAATACCCCCCAATGAAAAAAATCTTGGGGGATGCCTATGTTCAGCAGTGGACTTAACAGGCTGATTGCCAAGCATGAAGTCTGATGCAATTACATTTAATTAATTAAATTATTAATGAGATCTCTGAGGCTGATGCTGCGAAACTAAATACTGAATATCTGGCTCAATTTTTGTAAGGAACAAGCGAAGATCTCTTCTTTCGGAATTATTCTGGCGGTTGCTTTCTTTGGTCATAATATGATTAAAAGCACTAAAGACTGATTCTACACGATATGATAATAACAATGAAAATATTTTTAGATAATGAATTGAAATTTTTTAAACAATACATAACAAATTTCCTTTTCAATGTTTTTAAAGAGTCAATTAAATTAAAAAAAAAAAAAGTTCTTCAGTATCAGACAAAACTCTTACCGCCCATCAAGAAAGCTGGAACGCCCACTAGTGGGCGGTAGGGACCAAGTTGACTACCCTTTAATCCATAGCTGTTGATCAATTACATATTAATAGCAATGGATGTGTATTGTTTTTAATGATACCCCCAATACACAAGCAGTCTCCGTATAAGAATACATACTTATATTCTTATACAGGGGGCCGCCAGCTTTACGTCACCATCCGATATGACGCGGTTTCAAATTCGATCATTGTGACGATCACAAATTATTGAGATAATAATTTGTGACGACACCTGGCTTCGAACCTGGAACCTCCCTCTTCAAAAGCGGGTACACTACCCATTATGCAATGAAGAGGTCAAAAAAACTTCTACATACTATGCTTAAAAATATACCCTTTATTACTTACGTCCCTCCAAAATGAATTATTTCTAAAATAGCCTATAAATCACATTTTTTGTCATTTCTAGCCGAATCGATTCAACGAATGTTAGCCAATTTACCAGCAAAACGTGCTTGTCGTCAAATATTTCCAAACCTCTCACCAAAACGAAAAATAATTTCAGCTAATTCGGTAGTGGCTCGTCGTCAAAAATTGATGCTAAAACAAAAGGATTCTTACCGCAAACGTGGTTTAAAATTGATAACGAGTCCACAACAAACAACAACAATAAATCGTGCGTTAAGGAATAGGCGAATAGAATTAAGCAAAGAGGCGTCACCATCCGTCATATCTATACGTCGAACACGTTCATCTGTTTGTTTGGATCGTGATGAGAAACCATTGTCGGTCAGTGTGGAATCGTCAATGAAACCAATCAAGAGAAAACCTAAGTATTTGGGGAAATTGCTAAAACGTAATACCCGGTCACAAGTTGTTATAGAAACTTTACCATTAGAAATTGAGAAATGCTCTACTGAAGCTATAGTTGTCGATGTTGTAAAGAATAATGATTTGGATCAACCAGAAAATGATAATACGGTTATGGATACGAAAGAGATATTGGTAGAAGCAAGTAAAACTGATCGCAGTGAAATTGTAGAACATCCGATTGAAGTGGAGTTAACCAAACAAGATATAGTTACACTTGAAATATCGAAGATTGTTGAAAAAGAAATTGTCGATACGAAAAAATCAACCGATTCATCAATCGACGATTCAACTACTCAGGATCAATCTACTAATATCCCAACATTAACCCCAATTCATAAACAATCCACAAACTTGGTTACATCAACACCAAACACGGGACATAGACGTCCCCGGAAACTTAATGATTGTATTGCAATGTTGACGGGAAAATTACAGGAAAAGTTTGGAGTTCAATTTTTAGATGAACCATCATCTATTTTATCAACCTCCGGTCAGGAGTACAATACAACAACATTAAGTAACTGTTTTCCAGTAGTTCAAGCCGACGATGAACCAGTTGATTTATCATGTAAACGAATACCGAATGAAACGTCGATTATCGCTAAACCAAAACGAGAACGGAAACCCAGAATTTTGACTCGTTGTTTGAAACGAGCTGCTAACAATTTACCGAATGAGAAGAGCAATGTAATGGTAACACAACCTAATGACAATATGTTATTAAGGAAAGAGACTGATGATTGTATTGAACAAAACCCGAAGAAAAATGAAGAAAATAGAATCATAAATACTCAAACGATAGATTTGGTTAGGGAATATGATGAAAGTTCAATTACCATAGCTGATAAAAGTACAGAAATTTCTGATTTGCTGCTTAAGGATCAAACGATGTTATCACAGAATTCGGATATCACGAAAATGATCTCGGAATCGACTCCAGATTGTCCTGAAATCATTAAACCTATAACGTTATTAGGGAAGAATATATCTTGTTCTGCCGACATTTTGCCTTATGCTGAAATACCTTTGAAACAAATAGAAGATAATAAAATTGTTTCAGATGCGATGAATACCCCTTCTGCCAATAAATTAACTTTTATTACCAATGAAGTAGTTGTTGAGAATATTGTGTTAAGCGGCAAAGAGAAGAAATCAAAAAGTGTGCTAAGGAAAAATCAACGAAAGGTTGATGCAGTAGCAATTGAAAAATTGATAGTTTCTACACCACAACAATCGAACTCAATTTCCGTTCAACAATTGCCAGAGCCGATCAGTAGTTGTACTGAGAAAACTGTAAATCAACAACCTGATGAGATTCCTTTAAAAATGTTTAGGAAAAAGAAAAAATTGGTTATATCTCCGGAAATTACAGTCAATTTGTTTAATATTATTGAAAAACAACCCGAAGTTATAAAGACAGAACAGATAGTGATTGATGTAGATAAACTAATGGAGCGTTCCGATAAATCTGCTAATCAGACGTCAACGGTAAATATTTCAAAACCTGAAAAACTGTCTGTAAAGATTAAATCTGCTACAACAGAACTAAATATTAAACCAGAACTGAGTGCTATAAGTATTGAAAAATTAATAGATGAGGGGAAAACTTCCGATAAGACTGCTTATCAGACGGTGACGAAAAAGATTACGAAACCCGAAAAACTCTCAGTAAAGAATAAACCTCAACTTAAAGTGATAAATTTGGAAAAATTAGTGGAGATAAAAACTTCCGATAAAGATGTGAATCAAACGGCGGCAGAGAAGACTACAAAGTCGGAAAAACCGACAGCAAAGAATGAACAAAGCAAAGAAATTAAGAATTCTGCAACTGACGCGAAGCGACATATGGAAACGACTTACGTGAGTCAATTGATGGAGGAAAAGCAGCCTTCAGATAAACCAGTAAGTCTGCCGCCGACTACAGTAGAGATTTTTAAACCAGAGAAACCGGCAGTGAAGAAAATTGCTTTAAAAACTAATAACAAGCAAGTGAAGGTCAAAAAACAATTACAAACTAAAATAGCAAGCGAATCTAGTGAAGATGAACCTTTACTATATAAACTTACAAAACTGAAAGATGTAAATGATACGCCACCCGCGACTGATAATTCTGAGGCCACACAACCTCCCATCCCATTAAATTTTAACATAAAATCTAAGAAAAAGCCCATTAATCGAAAAGAAAGCGTAAAAAAAATTGTCAACATGGAAGTGAAAAAGAATAAAGTAACCACAAAATTGAGAAACCAACCAATAGAAAATCTCTTTGATTCAAGTGATGATGAATTTTTACCGTGGAATCCTGAATCAGGAACATTTTGTGAAGTTTCCGATCTAAGCTCCGCAGAAAAAGTGAAGAATAATTCTAATAGTCCGATTACTATACAAAAACCTAAAAATCAATCCATTGATGATTTAGATAATAATTTGGACATTCATAAAGAAATCACTACTCAAATCAACTCTGTAACTGAAGAAGATTCCACCAAAATATGCTCTTCGAAGCAGGAAGAGTGCAGCACTATAGTAGACATATTGGCAGAAGAGAAAACTGTAACGCATCCACTGATTCCAAATGAATTAACAACGGTAGACGATTCAAAAATCGAAGAAAAGGTTGTGAATGATAAACATATCTACAATGATAAACATTCTAAATTAAGTGGTACATCGAATCTTTTATCGCGGAAACCATCGAAGCGCAAACGTATGAACGAATTGCACAAGATAATTGCCGACCAGATGTTAGAAAGTTTTAAGGAAGTCGATGAAACCAGAGCGGCTGAATTGAAATTGCTACAAGAATTACCAACTGATGACTTGATAACGAGAAATTTAGCCGAATCTCCATTACCTAAACGTAAGACAGCAATTATAGCAAGCGTTTGCCTCTCGGATAAACCGGCAAATACGAGGAAAACTTCAATTATTCAGAAAAACCCCAAGACTGATAAAAAGGTAAAGAGTGGACAAAAGAAAATATTGAAAGGGGTTGAACACCACGAATCTGGCACGCAAGGTCTTTCCTTAGAGAGGATGAACAAACAAAAAGGCGAAATTGATAGTGAGAAGGATGGACAGCAGAATTGTGATGTGAAGCAAAATTCAGTGGAAAAGACAAGAAAGGGACAAAAGCAAAAAGACAAAGAGGATACACGGCAGCTAATTGGTGCGAACGAAATTTCAAAGGAAAATGCGAAGCTCGAACATGAGATAATTGATTGCGAGATTGGTCGATCACAGAAATATAATACGACAGAAAGTTCGGTAGAAAATATGATAGATTCACAGGTGCTACCACTACTTCGTAAACCTAAACTATGTATTGTTCGCGTGCAACATGAAATACTCGATCGTAAATATAAAAAAATACTCGATAAACAACTGGAAAATAGTATTTCCGATGCGGGGAAAGCCAAGCCAGACTGTGAAATAGAAATGGAAGTGGTGAAAAATATCGAAATCGAATGTCCATTACAGGCCGAAGACTTGAGTAACGACATTAATAAAATGTCAACCAATTCAGTACAACAAAGTTCCCTTACATCGAAAATTGTAGAAAAACCGATAAGCGAACATAAGCCGCCTGAAACTGATCGTATGTGGCCACCTAAAAAACCGGCACCGAAAGCCAATAAAATCTTAAAGAAGGCCATACAGTCGGATTTTCTTGGCGGCCAATCGCCAATGCGAGCCCCATTCATGTCACCCCGGTGGGAACCATCGTCAGTGATAGAACCAATTGACAAACGATTACAATCAGATATTAAGGTCCAATTTTTGCCACCAGCAACTTTGCCGTCACCACTTATGACGAAGCCATTCAACGAAAATAGACCATTTGAACAGATTAAGCTATCTAAACACAAGAAATCTATGATTTTAACAAGAAAGAAAACGAGCAAACAATGTGCTGATAGTTTAAGGCGGAGAAGATCGAAAAAGACATCTGATCATAAGATTCCGATTCAGGATGATGATAATGGTAAGAAAAACGGATCAATTGGCCAGAAAAAATTATTTCTTCGACCGAGTATACTATCCGGTAATGCATTCGGTAATAGCGTAAATATCGATAGACGATCCGAATCGGAAAATGGTGATACTATACAAAGTGATACGAATGGAAAGGAACCAATGAAAGTAACTGAAATACCGATTGCTCAATTATTTGTGAATGAACGTCCACCGCCCTCCTACCCACCACTCATTCCAAAACCATTGGAAAGTTTGTCATTCGGATTCCCCTTATCGGAACGTCGACTGGACAGTTCTATTTCCGACAGTGTATCGAAAATTGTACACGATTTGGAGAATGATGAGGATGCGATGAAAGTAATGAAAAATCGTGTAAATAGTTTTAGTACTTCACCGTTATTGGCCGGGTTATGTTTATTATCCAATTATCCGGAACCAGTTATGAAAACACCGTCGATACCAATAACCGAACCGGTAAGAAAAATTTCTGAAATTGTTAATCAAATACGTGATACAAGCGATCAAACAGAGTCGGACGATGATCAATGTTTGGCAGCATTCGCGAAAAGTGTCAATCAAAAAATTCTTGATGACAATGAATTTAATGATGATTCGGTTCCAGTTTTGGATCCAAGTATAACAAATAAAAACAATGACACAATTATTGACGATCAAACCATAGTTGATCCAGCTACCGATCTCATTGATCAAGACGAGAATACGAATACTGACTTAATCGATATGGATTTAGAGGATGATGTTAGTGTTTGCACCGGATTTACGGTTAATCCATCATTACGAGGAACAATGAAACGTAAGCGTCGTTATAAAAAATCGATTCTCTTAAAATCGAATAAGAAAACTCGAAAACTTGATAGCGTATTATCGCCGGTTAACTTTCTCTGTGACATTTGTAATAAAACGTTTCGTTCAATGAATGGATTGTCCATGCATAAGACAACATTAACGCACATATCAAAACTATCAGAAATTGAATTTCTAAATTCAAAATCGGCTAATAAAACGCCTGATCCTGTCATTGATAATGCGTGTACAGAGACAGTGTCTATTGCAAACTGTCCGAAAGATGTTGTTAAGCAATCAGCAATCGAAACGGATTCGGCCAAAAATAAATCGATTGATGAAAGTGAAAAAATGTGCGAACAATCCCCCGTAAAATCAATAACCTCCGTTGATAGTCCATCCGAACAGCAGTGTCCTCAAAATTTCAGTCCACAATCGGTTACGCAGGAAAATGTTGCACTATCTCTCAGTCATGAAGAGCGGCTATTCTATGAATGTTGCAGTATGTTAAAGGGATCGGAAACGTTGATAAAAAAACCAGTAACACCTCGTTCAAACGAAAATTATTTGGACTATCTTACGTCGGACGGTGTTGCCCAGAAGACACTCACAAATCGATCGCCGATGACATCATCAATGTTTGGAGGCCGACCAACAATCGATAATCAATTTAGTGATATATCATGTGATTCAACAAACACATATGTTGTTTCACAACCACCAAAGTCATTTCAACAATTTGAAAGTGATTCTGCACATTTCTCGTCCGTATCCAATTTGATGTCAGCAAAACTAATGTCATTCAATAAGGTAAATGATATTATTCCGGATGACGGTGATACATATCAGGCAGGTGGTTTAGTAACAGCTGCATCAAATGGCGTTGACGAGTCGATGATACTTGATGTTCCTTCAGGGAATTGTATGAATAGGTAAGATTTTTAACTGCAAATTTTTGTTTAAATATTAAATTTATTAAACTTCATGCCTCAAAGACGACAAATGCTGATATATAGATCATTTTGCTATGAGTGTTGCTCCAACAAAGTTTGTCTCCACAAGAATATAATTTAGTATACTTTTCCACAATCTGAGATAGAGCTTTTGAAGTTATTTTTAAGCCATACAAATAGGTTTAGCTATTTCTGTAATGATTTCGGTAAAATTTTTAGATGATTCAGGAACATTAGAAACCGCTACGCTTCGGCCTCATTTTTGAGGAAATATGGTCCGATGATACCACCAGGGTGTAAACCGCACCAAACGGTGCATTTTTCTGGATGTAATGGAGTCTGCAGGGTCTTGTGGATTGGTCTCATTCCAAATGCGGCATGTTGACGGAGCCATTCAACCAAAAACGAGCCTCATCGGTAAACACAATTTTACGATAAAACAACGGGTCTGTTTCCAACTGCTCTAAGGCTAATCGGCGAAAAAACGATGCATATGATGGTCTCGTGGCATTTATTCCTGCACCAGCTGCAGCGAGCTCCAATTCGTGCCACCGTCTCACGAATAAATAAATTTTAATCTATTTCCACACTTTCGTGTATTTCCACAGCGCCGATATTGACTTGCATATTTTTTCGACGTGTTGGTGTTATTACCTCATTTAGAGAGTATGTGGTATGAAATCTATCCACAGTTCGACGGATGGCTTGCTCAAGTGGACGATTATGTGCATAATAAAAATCACGAAGTCGTCTATAAGTTGCGCGAACTAACGACTGATTTTCAAAGTAAACTTGGATAATATGGTAGCGTTGATCAAGCGTGAGTCTATTCATGATGTTGCCAGAGTATACTGATGATAAATGTCAAGAAATTAGCGCAGTATTACAGCTTGGTAAAGCTACATAATTTAGTTATTATCCTCAGTTCACATGCATTTTCTAGCTCTCATGGTTGAGTAATAATAGATTTCTGAAAAATATCTTTATAAGAATTATTCGTATCTTACTATTTTTTTTGCGGTGTAATGCAGATTTATGTCTTTTGTTCCCTTCGTCTTATATTGGGTTATTAGGAAAGTTGGTAGCATAGCCATTGCCACCACTCCTTATCGAGAAATTTTATTTATATACTTTGAGTGCGACATTAAGTTTTAATTTTTTATTTTAGATCCCCAAATGAATCGGCATCTCAATCACTTAATTCTACACCATCACGGAGATCATCGGTTTCATCACGAGTTCGTACAAAGGCAGCGATGAAGGGTTACGAGAATTTTAAAGTGTCTATACCTACAACTGGTTTAGATTTACAACAAGCATTAGATCGAAGTTGTATGAATAGCTGTAAATTGGCTGCATTAGCGGATATTGCACTAGGAACCGAGGTCCACCATTCAATTGGAATTGATACGATTACAGGTATAAATAATTCAACGTCTAGTACTTTGGAGAAATCGCAAGAAAATTGTATAGAAAGTACTATCATATCGACACAGTTACCCTCTGCAGATAAATTAGAATCTAATAAAACTAAGAGAAAAGAATTATCAAAAGTTCATATTAACAAACAATTCCCAATTGAAATGAATAAGGATATTTATGATTTTGAAGATTCATCAGACTATGGTAATAATCCGGTCATCTCGATGTCGGCAATACGATCACATTTATCCAAATCGTTTACCGACCTTAGACAACCGGATGATGGTTCACCGAAAATTGCATCTCAAGGTCGTCCTTTGAATACAATTTTACCACCAAACGAGGATAGTCAAGAGTCTAGCTATTCAGATCGAGATGATTTCAATTATGGATCGGTGAGTGAGAGTGATAGTGATGACGACGATACACAGTCGATTGCGTCCAGTGTTGATACGTCACGAAAAAATTTAAATGTTCAAAAGAAATGTTTGATTATGGGTCGTATTTTTAAGAAGAAAAAGGATAACGAACCGGTGGTGAAGGAAACAACAAAATCACCGCCGCCGAAAAAGGATTTGGACGCATTGTTTGATAATTTAAGAAATAAACCCGATAGTAAAGTTGCGAAATCTGATTTAGTTTTGGCTTCCTCAACTCGAAGTTGTGATAATAAAAAATCGGAAATTAATACAACTGCCAATATGATAGATAATAGTGAAATAAAGAGTAATGAAAATGGTACAAATCGAAGTGATCATTCCAAATCGAGGAAATCGCGTGAACTGAAGAGTCTCGAAGCTGAATGGGGTATGTCAATGGATCAAATAAAAGAGATAATTGGTTTGGGCTCCCGAAAAACTCAACGGCGTTGTGCAATAAATAAACAGAGAACATTTGCCGAAACATGGAGTTCGGATGAATATGAGGATTTCCATTCAACAAAAGATGTGCTGGCATTGATAAAGGAAGCCGAAATGAAAGCAGAACGAAACAAGGCCAAGGCAAATAAAATGAACAAACGGCGAAACACCGAGAAAGATCTTGGTGACGACGATGCGAATAAAACAAAGGTTGATGGTAATTTTGTCGTTGATACCCAATTGAAGTCAAAGCTAGATAATAAATTACAATCCTCGAATGTCGTCAAAAACCGGTCAAATGAAGAGGTGGATAAAAATAAGGAGAACAAGCAACGGCGAATTCATCGACCATTGGCAACAAATCTAAAAACTATACCGAAGGTGACGGGTAATAAAACAAGTCGCGTAACGATATTTTCATCGGGAGCCGTTACCGATGATAGTGATTTAGAATCAAATTCTTGTTCAAAACCCACTTTATCAGGTAAAATAAATAAGCGTCGGCAAACCATTTCGTTCGAACGGCAACCTGTAAAATCAAAATTGAAGCCTCCGAAACCATCCACCAACAAGAAACGTCATCCTTCACAAACGACCACTGTATCGCCGGCCGGTGCACGTCGTAAACGCATGGCATCTGATATGTTATATTATTGGTCATCGTCTGATGATGAAGAATTTGGGCGAATTAAACCCCGTGAAGAGTACGATGATGACAATTTGGAGCAACATGGTTGGATTGTTGGTGATTCCCATAAAAAATTGGTTACTCTATTGGCGCATGCTAAAGGTAAGAAAATTGAAGATTGTGGTGTCAAAGAAACGAGCCACAAGAAAAAATAAGACATGTACTTTTTCGTAATGAGGTGAAATATTAGAAATTTCTAAATAGTCAGATAATATAGTTAAAATATTTCGTTAGAGAACCTCTAATGACATTATAATTTAAATTATTCAGCTGAATAATTTGTGGATTTTTGAACAAAATTTATTAATAATTGCTAAATAATAAATAACCAAACACCAAGCCATTTAGCTAATCGAACCGTAAATTAGTTTTTAAATGATTAATGAAATACCTAAAATATTAATATAATATTTCCCAAAAAAAGAAAATTTATATAGCTAACTAGAATACAGACATGAAATTTTGAATTAAGATATTTTGTACAGTCTTTGTGATACTATATACAAGAAAATCTGCCAGAAACCATAAATATTGCAGACAGAATAAGTAAATTAGAATAAAATATAAAAATAAATTTAACACTCTCTGTATATTAATTAATCAATTAATTAAAGTACTAATTTTTTTATAAGATTAGTCGAGAAATGAATGTAAACACAATTTTCCAAATTAATAATTTTAATTACATACTAATTAAATTTGACAGTTCGCAGAATTATATAATTTTAGTTAAACTGCCATAATTAAAGAAATGTAATTAAAAATTAATTATATTAGTTTATTAGGTAGAAATAATTAGTAATAAAGAGAATATTGAATTTAATTTTTTTTGTTCAATATTTAATTTAGTCATTAAATTAATTTAATTATATTTCGATATACGAGGGGTTTTTGAATTAGATTACCCAACAAATTGTTGACTATAATAAAACAAAAATTTAATATTTGTATTATCGTGCGTATTTTGCTAATACGTATTTTTGCTAGAAGATTGAGAATTTGCTTTAAGTTAGAAACTACTACGGTTTTATGGATATCTACATATATGTTTTGCAGCCCGGTAACCAAATTGTATACAGTTTGTATATACCTCATTTATATCATATATGGTATCTAAAAAATGGCAAACCTGAGTCGACCAAAACCCGTTTAAAGTTGCGGGACACTTTGCTTCCAAATTTTCTTCGAATTCTAAATTTCTTTAATAGCAGTTTGTTAGCCATACACATTATTGACCAATAATATTATACATATAAAGTTATATATGTATGGTAGGAGTAGTAAACTAATTTCACGTTTATGAATATTTAATTAATTTTATAAATAAAAGTATCTATTGATTCTTAAATTATAATATTTGATGCTTTTAAAAATCAGAAACTCTATGAAAGAAAACAATTCTGTATGTCAGAATTCGCTGTTGTCATTTATTTTATCACTATAATCGCGAGGAAATATTCTCAATTTTGGTTGAGTTGAAATTACAGATTAATTGTGTTAATCGGTATAGCTTAACAAGTTGAGTTATTAACAACAAACAAAGTATTACAACCAATATTTTGGAAATTTTAACACGTATTTCAGACCATCATTTTGTTTCAAATATTAATCTATAATATAAGAACGAATTTCGTTCCAGGCAAAACCTCAATAAATTTAAAAGTTATAGAATACTACATCCTTACTTTTAAGATAGGCGCTTACAATTACTGTATATATCACCATAGAGGATTTCCATGACATTGCTAAGAGTTGTCGCCACGAAATGTATTTGCATACTTAAAATATATTTTATCATATGTGATGTTCCATAGAAAAAGGGACCTTATCTTCCAAAACAAAATTTTCAGTAGAGCTAAAAATAAGTGTTTGGACAAATTTTATCGTTTTTCAAGTTTAGGTTGATTACAATGCCCAGACATGTCCTGAACATTATACAATCGATTTTGAGTCGATTATTTATTACGTAATACATAAAAAAAGATATT
>JANTOP010017227.1:0-29788 GCA_027564815.1 Symmerus nobilis | reverse complement strand
TATAGAGATCTTTGATAAAAACAGTAAACTATTTTCTTGCATAAGCTTTGATGATTATTTAAGCTTTTCATCATTGTGATTTAATGAAAATGATGGAGCTAGAAAATTTGTTCTACGCTGTCGTGCAATGGATTTTTCTTCTATTAGTTTTATATTTTTTGGTTTTACTCATTAGTAAATGTAATTGTTACAATGCATTTTTGAGATTACCCTGTGCGCTTTTAAGACATTACATCAAGGGAAGATAGTTTTGAGAGTTGGTTAAGGAAATAATTCATCCGAAATTAATATCCAGAGCCCTTTAACTGCTTCCAATAAAATATTATTTGGTGAAAGTCTAAATTGCCTGCTTTACAAAAAACTGCTATAAGATATTTGCGTATTGGAATAATAATTTTCTTTTTTGGGTTTTGGAATTGGCCTTTTAGCTAGCGATTCTAGTTATTTGGTACCTAGGCCTCAAAGTTTGGAGTTATAAAAGTTGGTTCAAACTTAAAAACGTATATCTTGAGATGTCTCTAACGAATTCAGCCTAAATAAATTTTATTAGATAACTAAAGGACTTATCTTTAAATATCTAGAATGTGGTTTGGTTATCTAATTCCGTTCCGGAAAAGTCTCGAATCTTAAGAATTTTTTTTTACTTCCAAGGATCCTTCCGTTATACCTATTTCTCCGTAAGGACTAGAAAATCACTCTATTGGCTTTTTGTATGATTAATTCTTAATTTCTAACCGAATCGGATATGCAGGTTGTTTTTTCAAATCAATTATATATACGTGGATAGCAGATGAGCTAAATTAGAAAGCAGTTTCAGGGTTTGGAGAAAAAAATCATTTCAGCGAGCTACGAGTTCTCCTTTAGAACATTGATTATTTTCCGGTGCATCGCATTGTAAATCGCGAGATAAATTTCTAATTTCAATATTTTGTTAAGAAAGGTTTTTCTAATTTGACTAAACTAATTTTTTCTGGATAGCAGATCAGTTAAGATAGAAAGTAATTTCAGGGTTTGGAGATAAAAAATTATTTGAACGAGCTACGATCTCTCCTTTGGAACATTGATTATTTTCCAATGCAACGCCTTGTATGTCGCGAGATCAATTTCTAATTTCAATATTTTGTTAAAAAAAGTTTTTCTAATTTGACTAAAATAATTTTTTCTGGATAGCAGATGAGCTAAATTAGAAAGTAACTTCAGAGTTTGGAGATAAAAAATTATTTAATCGAGTTACGAGCTCCCCTTTACAACATTGATTACTTTCCGACAAGTAAAGGTAAAAGTAACTAAATTTATGATTAAAGTAATAAAAATCCTAGTAGCTTTTATGATCCCTTATTTTCAGATGTTTCAATAGAAAATGTCAATTTTACGACACAAAAACAAATTTGATGAAATAAACAATTACAAATCAACATTTATTTGATTATACAATTTAATGATATTTCGCTTCTGAATTGAATAAGGTGTGGCAGTACCTACAGTAGCGACCATCGATTTATTGCCGCATCAAGTAATGAGAAGAAAGGAGCAATCTATACCATTTGATGAACTGATTCCGTTCAAGGACTATTTCATTTCATTGTTTGTTAGCCCCGGAAAACAACAAAAAATTACCTAATTAAATTTGTTAAAAATTCTTTCTGTAAGCATAAAGGATCTGTTTATGAGATGAATTCAGGTTTTCTGAACATCTTAGCTGTAATATTTATATTATATAATAATTTAACATAGAAAACCCACCCCGTATACCCGATGGTGAATAAGAAATAAATAAATATAAGGGTCACCTCTACTCTACACCCCAATATTACAATGTAAATAAATATAGAATGTACATTTTATACATATTTTTTTTCGGGTTGACTGTTGACATGCACATGATTTTTTGAAGTTTATACAACGCACCTCTAACCCATCCTTTATTTCATCCCATCCCTTACCTTTCAGATGGATGGTAAATCTATATATATATATATGCAGAGGGGTGTAATTGGGTTGTGGGATATTTATCATCCCGACCGGTCGTCTTTACAGCATCATCAACTTAAACATTCCCCGTCCCATTCAATTTTAGGTTCGGCTTCAGCCATCCATTGCCAAACGCTTGGAATGGGATGCTGTATAATATAATGAAAATTTTAGTTACCGATTGTCGGTTCTCTTCTATTCCCATATTTTCATCTCATACATCCGATGAAAATGAGATGGAAAATCTCATTTTGCGATACCGAGAAAAGCGATGTGATTTGATGGGGGTTTTTTATTATCTGTTTTTATTTATTTCCCCGAAGAAGACAACCAGATGGATGAAAATCCAGAATTTACCTCGTCCACTACCCCGAAAATCCGTCCGCCCAATAAATATAACCCGGTCATATATACCGTTGCCTACGGATTGGATACATATCGAATCCTTGCTAGAATGAGATAACCGGCATGATGGATTTTTTTTTTTTTTGCATTAATATCCTTGTGGCCTTCGCTGTTATTTTTTGGGGAACGCTGTATGGCGCCGTCGGGGCGAGTCGCAAAGGACAGGGGTTAACCGGTACCGTTTCACGATTCGTAGTAGACGTTTAGGCGTCAACTAGTGCGCTTGAAAATTTTCTGGCGAGGCCACTTTCAGTGTTGTGTTTGCTTGGTTTTATATAAAAAAAGGAAATTTTCCTTATTTGGAAAATGTGGAGAGCAAAAAAAAAAACTTAATGGCTGGGAAAATTCTGTGTCTATTTTAAAATAGTAACAGAACTGCAATCGTTATATACGTAACGTAACTAATATTACTTAACGATTTAATTGTCGCCGTTGTTTTTTTAGTCGTTGCTGTCATTAAAAATATAGTGAATAGTTTTTTTTTTCCATTATTAAGTATCTATTCAAAGCCTCTTAATTAATTGTCGCCCTTAAAATTTGTCGAGTATGAATTATAGAATTGGCAGGCTAATTAGTATATTTTCATCCGCTGAAATTTCCGTTTGCCAATTTTAAATACCAAGAATGGGATAATTTTTGTATTATTCAAACTATAAAATTTGAGCCATGGATAAATTACGGACACATATGGGACACAAATTTAGTATATCAGTGAAATTAAAATTGATATATTTATGTGGATTTCTTCAATTTGACTGTGAGTAATTTTGAGCAGATAAATGTATGGAATATTTTTAATTAATTTAAATTTAATATTTTCTATAGCTTTTTTGCTGACTATGAAATTATTCATTTCCAAAATTCACGATATTTTTGGAAATCAATCAATTGGAATCATTTCGTTTGCAGAAATTTAAAAATATACTTTTGAGTACCTTGGCATGTCTCTAAATATTGGACTATTAATTTTGAGCCAAATTAATCCGATATTTAGATTATTTTCTAAATTTAGTTAAACTAGGAATTTGTTAGTAATAAATACTAAAAATAAGTAATAAACTAAAAAATTGTTCTAGATTTTAATCTTCAGAGATGATACGTATCCAAAATTGAACCCGTAAGTCATTTCAACGGGTGATTTATGTATTGTATCTTATGTATGTATCTCATTTTTGATGAGATGACTTAATAAATCATTTCAATTAGGGCGTGGTTAAGGTTGGGGTTATTACGAAGAAAAATCATCTTTCGAGATATCTTTTCGAACGGAAATTTCCTTAAAATTATTCAGTAAACCGAGAAATAATCCGTTCTAATTAAATTTCTGAATAACGTTAAATTTATGATTTTCCAAAAATTTACGAACTTGTTCCCGACAAGTTTTATTTTGGACAAAGTTGGAATTAATGATTCGGATAAACAATCGAATCCAAATTAAATAAATTGACATTTTAATGTTAAGCTTTCAATGAGCTTTCGAGATTTTTGATGGTTTTCTTTGAGGAAATTTTGAAATTTGGTTAATTGATCGTTATTTGGTTAGAAAATAGATTTTAAAACGTAAAAAATATGGTTCGATAAATGAAGCTTTCTGGGAGATTTTAAGTTTTCGCATAGCTTTTGTACGAAAAGTTTAGTTTTGATATTTCTGTATTTTTCCTTAAATAATTTATAAACTTTCTGCTACATTACATTTTTTTTGGATCCGAAGAGAATTATCGGGAAATCCAGATGAAATATCGGGAAGTTCGATAGTGAAATATCTCGATGCGAGCCATTTTGTTAAGGGATCATAAAATTCGGACCAGATATTGAGATAATAAATAAATTTATTAATCTCATCAACGGATTATCAAATCTTTCTGTTTTAGAAAGCTTAAATTACAAATTGGACCTTAGAAATTAGTTAATAATTTAATTATTAATTTCTAAGAAGAAGGAGCCCAGACCGTAGCAAGAATAGTTGTGATACGACATTAAATACTAATTAATTTAATTAATTAATTTAATGGCTCTTTATATAAAAAATATGGTACTCACCGTAAGATGTATCTGTCCTGTTCCATACCTGAAATGAAATCATAACATTTTACAAATCGATCTTTCGAAATATTAATTATTTAAATAAAACTATAAATTTAAAATTAAAAAAATTAAAAAATTAAACGTAAGGGTATAGAGAGGAAACTGATTTCCAAAAAAATAACCCCCTGATTTTACAAAGGTCGAAAATTTTAGGGGATAAATCGAATAGGGGGTAAACTTATGTGATACACAGATACCCCAAGTTCAACATTTTCCAAACAATTTCTAACCTAATAACGACAAATTATTTCTAAGTAATTAACAGATAGATTTTGAATTTCAAGAAAATTAAAAAGAAATCAACATTTTGATAAAAAAATCGATTTTACAAATTTGCCGTTAGTCCCCCCGAAAAAACTGAAATTTCCGGAAAATTCTATTAAGGGGTCTGACCACCCTGGCGCTCGGAAAAATGGATATAAAAATAAAAATTATTTTTCACGTAGCTTTTAAGTATACAAATACATTGTAGTTTTAGTTATGCACAATTTGAAAGAAAAATGAATAAAAAATATTAAAAAATGGCGGAGATATGAGCCGTCAAGTTAGACCCTTATTTGAAAATTCTTGTGGAATTTTTTTCGCTATCAGTTAAATAGATATAGAAACAGTTCTAAATGTTACCTTATTTAGAAAGGTAATAGCTTGGATGTAGCATACGATCTTTTTATTTTTTATTTTTTGAACAAATGAGAACTGTTTGAAAAAAAAATCTGATTTTTACGAAATTTTAAGTTTTAAAAATTTATAAAGAATTAACGCGCCAATCAAAAAAATCCTATGATACATCTTAAATAATATCGTAAAGAATATGTGATTTAAATTTCATCCAAATCGGTCAAGTAGATCTCCAGATATCTTGTACACCAGTTTGAAAAACGTTTCGAGAAAACCACAAAAGAAAAAAAGTACCGTGTCAGTGTTTTAAAACTGAATATTCTTTTATTACCTCCAATCTGCGATTCCTGGAGCGTACATGAGGTCTTCTATTGATGCCTCGATGTCCTCCGACTACTTGGTAATTTGTTAACTAATCTGGGGTGAAACTTACTTCTTCTCAACTGTATTTCTTTCGAATACACTTTTTCGTGCCTCTCTCAGCCGCGCTCAGTTCTAATTGCTATAACTCCGGAAATAAATTGAATAATGAATTTTGAAACGGTTAAACGCTTATAATAATCTTAAAAGTATAAACAAATCTAGTAAAAAAAATCGATATCTTGAAAATCCCAGGGTGGTCAGACCCCTTAAGGAGATAGTTAAATTGTCCATTTTACATACAAAATCGAGGTACCTTTTTCTCTAAAACTACTCGACCGATTTTCTTCAAATTTTGCAGACTATATCTTGGCTATAAAATAAGAAGGTAGTCTAGAGGATTTTTAAAAAAAAAAATTACGGATTTTACAGCATGTTCAAATTTTTTTTTCATTTGATTTTCAACTTGCCGTAAAATCCGTATTTTTTTTTTTTTAAATCCTCCAGTTCAACTACCGCCTTAAGGAATCGGAAAATCTAATCTAATGCAAAATTAGACCTAATAGTACGGTGAGAAATTGTAGAAGAAACTTTTTCCCAAAAGTTGGAAAAGTCAGATATAGTGAAGAAAATCTACCATTAGATATTCTGCTGAATTTCTCTGAATATTTCCGGTCTTCCCAGACTTTTCCCGACTATTTCTCACCTTACCATTTCGTTTATAAACTTTTACCGAATTTACACGTCTTTTCTTGGTTAAATTTGCTTGAAATTTATTCCTATTTCTCAATTATGTCATCTTATGTTTTAAGAGAGTAATTTTATGTTCAGTTCTGCGTTTTTAGATTTTCAAAATGTCGATGAAAATATTAGGGAAATTAAATTTTTCTACAAGACGGTACCGAAAATAATAAGAAATTTATTGAAAATGAAATCAGTATAGTATGAAAACCGCCGTCAAAATTCGGGGGTTGACTTTTTAAAAATTTCGGGAAATTACTTCATTCATTATTCATTTCAGAACAAATCTCTTTTTTTACAAAATTGCTTCAAAAATTATGAAAATTCTATAATATTTTGGGCCATAAAAAATAAACTTGAATACCATTCATTTTTTCAAAAACAATTTCTTAATAAAATCTCTTCGCTACTTACTTAGAAGCAATTTACCAATTATCAAAATCATCATTCTCGGGGGTTAATTGAAAAAAAAAATTTAGAAAATCGATTGTTTCCTTGACCATTTGAGAACAATTTGGCATAAATTAGATTGCCAATATTTTAGAAAATCCTTAGAAATTTCAGTTCGAAAAATAATGGAAAACAAAACAAAATCAAAGATTTTGTAATCATAAAATCGGTTTTTTTAAGTCAATTTGTGGGATAACCTCTTAAGGCTTTCATTCCATTACCTCTATTAAACCATCCCTTAAATGGAATATAATTAAAATTTGGAAATTTTAAATTTCCCACGACAAAATTAAAGCCGCATCTTATTTTTCTGAAAAAGTAGCGATTAAAAAATTCGGCCTGTGGAAACTCCCTCCAAAATTCGAGGATTGATTGTTAAAAAAATTAACACAAATCAATTTGTTCATCTAAACGTTTGGGAACAATTCTGCGTTATCAAATTCTCAACGTTCTAAAAAAAAATTTCTAGAAAATATCAAGTTTACCCAGAGTGGTGTATAAAATCAATGAAATCTTAGGAGCAAAATCGAAAACTTTGCAAATACATTTTCATTTCTTTAAAAAATAATTTACGATTTTTTTAAAATAAAACTTCCCGCATTAAGGGCCTTATGAAAGGCTACGTCACTCCGATCCGATTGATTTGGAAGACACGTAGTTTTAACCATGTATTTTGTGAACCAATAGCTCTGCCTAATAGCGAGGAGGAAATTGGAAGAGAATGGAAGAAGTACAGGACTTAAATATAGAAAAATGGTTGATAGGAAGAAACTCTATTCTGTTAACATACAACAAGCTTCTGAACTCTAACAAAATTCTGAAACTTTGACATTATCTACAGATGCACCGTGGTACGTAGTACACCTCAGAAGCAACGACCGAAATTCGGCCGGGAAGGATTTATAGATTAATATTAACCTTAGCATATTAAGTTAGAATTTAATTATTTAAATTGTCCTTGCTTCACCCACCATTATCTACAAAATTGCTCATATTTTTGGAAACCATCACTTACAGGCACAGAAAACCAATTTAAAAATATTTTAATATTTACTTCTCGATTTCTTTCTATTGGGACAATGAGAAGTTTTGGTGTCGCCAGTAACTATTACAAATTCAAATATTTGAAGAACGCATCGGTGAAATTTGTTGAAATTTTCAATATTTTTAATATTTGGGATAGTCAGTGGTTTAGAAACGGATCTTACTGTTTTCGAATTTTTAAATTTGGATGTCTCAAATCTCAAATTCAATATACCTATAAGAGAACTGTCTTTTCTTGACAGGAATACCCTGGATCCTGGATCTTGGATTTATTTACTAATTGACTCGTATATACTGTAGACATTCTATTAAAAAGTCGATCTAAATAACATTTATATTTGTTTTTATATTTTCTTTCCTTAATTGAAGCAGGAGCTGAAATCGACAAGTTCGGAATTGTAACAATCGATATGTTAAGATTTTTATATTTCGCGAATCCATCCGTCAAGTTAGCTGAAATTTTTTGTATTATATTCTGGGAAGTAGTAGTTGAGCTGATATGAATTTGGTGAAATTCTTTGAAACGGTTCTTGCCGTTTAAGAATTTCAAATTTAGATGTCTTAAAATTCAAATTTTCTTTATTGGTGAATAGTTTTTTTTTTTTTTTGGACATATAGAAACCGTGAACCCTCGAACCTGGATACCTTAATTAATGAAAATCTGAAATAAAAACATAATATTCATTATTTAATTTCTTGAATTGAAATGGACATTGTTGGAAATGTAACGATTTGTGTAGATTCATATAATTGGCGAACGCATCGGTGAAATTAGCTGAAATTTTGAATATTATATTACTGAAAGTAGTTATTGGATTGGTATAATTGTAGAGAAATTCTGCGAAACGAATCTTAGGTTTTCTCTTCACAGAAGTCCTATATGGACGGAATAATACGAATTAAATGTGTATTTTTTCTGGTAATTTATCCCACGATTAACCGCTCAGATAATATTTCTAAAATTATGGATTCGACCTATAATGATGGGGTTACATCTAGTTGGGATACCTTCCGCACCGCTTATCTAAAATCAAAACCAAATTAGTATATTGGATTATCCATGGCCTGAATAAAGGGTTTTCTATTCCGTTAGAAATTCCAACTGATTTTTCAGTAAAATTATTGTGATTTTTGAAAAAGTCCAAATTTCACAAAATCCGTCGTTTCGATTTCACAAAACCATATCTAATTTGGTCTTGATTATTGATAAACGGTTTGGAAGATATCATGGCCACCGCTCTAAATGAACAAAAAATATCATAATCTCAAAAAATAATATCAAAAAATCTCTACAACTACTTTAAAATATCTGTGGGTACAAGCACTAACTGCTTAAGTCGTTTCTCACAATTTTTGCAGGAGGCGACTTAAGGTTTAATAATTTTATTCTGAAACATGTACTTAAGCGATTAAACATTTTTTGAAATAGCGACAGTTTATCCAAATTAAAGAATTCGGTTCAGAATTTTTGAGGGTATACGCAATCGTATGATGTTCATAAGTCAATTTCGTCTAAAGTCCACTGTAGGACAAGTCAAATGTAGGTACAATCGGCAGAAACGTAAAAATCTTAAAATATCTAGAAAAATTGGTAATATCCAGAAACAAAGATACGAAAAGTCTGCACAATTTTTTAAAAAATCATAACAAAGGCGGGACGATAGAAAAATGTTCTAAATAATAGAAAAAAATCTGTAAAATTACCGGATATAAAAACCACTGTAAAATTAGAGAAATAGCTGAAAATGCTGATAAATATGAAATGTGTAGACAGGAACAAAAAGTTGAAAAAATTTTTAAAAAAATCAGATAAAGCTTAACGAAAATTCCAAAAATATCGAGGAAAATTGCAATATGTTGGTAATATTCAAGAAAAGATAGATGTCATCTTAGACTTTTTGCGATTTATTATTAATTTATTATTTATTTATGTATAATTTAAGTAATTATATTATTAGTAATTTTGCATAACCTTCTTCCAAAAATATTGTTGCAATCTATAGTGCAACTACTCTTCTTTACATCTTGCGAAACTACTTCCAATCTCTAAGTAGGTCGTTTCCAGCTAACATTCTCGGCTGCATAATAAACTTGTATTAACTATAAAGTCTATGTAAGACTTTTAAATAAGATTTATTTCAGTCCCTTATTAACGCTTATAAAATCGCCAGAAGATAACTTTCCTATTTCTTTGATTATTATTTTATTGATTATTACTTTTTGTTTAGCGTGGGATTTTTTGTAGGATCTTGCTTTTCGTATTGATCATTATTCTGAAATAAAATGAAATTTAAAGTTGATATTTTATGTAATTTAAAATTTAAATTTTTACTGTATATACCTGGGTTCGAACCAATTTCCTTACAATTTGTAACCCATGACATGGCTCCCTTCCACTCACTCATAAATAATTTATAATAATATTTTTTTAAACTCCATGTCTTTATCATTTATTAATGTTAGCTGGGTTCGATCTGCATAAATCTTATATTTGATGAGAAAGCGGATTAAAGACCATCATATGTCATGAAATTGATGTATATTGGTATACCCAGCTTGGATTACTGAATAAATATTGTCTCTTAAACAATTTGGTATCTTGAATGTTCCGATATTACTATGTCCCTTCCGATTTGGATGCAATTACCTCAGTGGCGTGCGATCAACATCTCTATAAGACGTGCAGAATTTTATGACCCCTTAACATAATGTTACAGGGTTTATCATACGTGTTTGCTTTATTCACGAGAACATTTCTCTGGGCTGTTACTAGAGTGCAGGCCGAATATTTTCTTCGGCCGAAAAAAAAATGTAGAAACGCAGAAAGTTGCTTTGACAGTTAGGTAAAAATGGAAAAATTAAATATTTCGGAAAAGTTGAAATTTATCTAAGAAAAACCAAAATTTCGAGAAGGCTCCCACCGAGAAATTTGGATATCGGACATCGCTACAATTGATCGGGATTTTCCGGTCATTTTCTTCGGACAAAAAAAATTTAATGACACAGAAAGCTCTGCAAAAACTTAAAAGTTTCCAGAGAGGTTTATTTTCGGAACCATATTTCTAACGTTTTATAATCTATTTTCAATCGAAATAATTATGCTTTGACGACAGTTAAAATTTTCTTTAAAAAAGCTTCAAAAATTTCGAAAGCTCATTGAAAGCTTAAAATTAGAATATCATCAGAAACAACAAATACGGTTGAGCGCTAGATTGACTGCCTAACCTCAATCGTTAAAAATCGTAATAAGTCAGAGAAACTTCCATATTGAAGCACCTATGCTCCCTCGCTGAGTAAAAGGTATAGATGATGATGATGATGATTTTATATAATTTGGAATCGAATTTTCATACAGTTCATTAAATATAAATGAAATTTGGAATTTTCGCAGAAAGTTTATCCAATAGTAAAAGTTTCGAACTTAATTTTTTAAGTTTTAAAATCTATTTTCTATAAAGATAACGATTCTTTAACAAAATTCCAACTTTTTCCAAAAAAGAAAGCTTTGAAAATCTAGAAAGCTCATTGAAAGCTTGAAATTTAAATGTTATGTTATATCGTTTGGAATCTAATATTTATTCGATTCATTAAATTGAAATAAATTATGAAATTTTCGATACAAACTTTCTTCATCCACTGAAAGCTCAAAGAAATCTTAAAGTTTCGAACCTAATTTTTTACGTGCTAAAATCTATTTTCTACCCAGATACCCAGCGGCTCTTTCACGGAATTTTAAATTTACCACAAGAAAACATGCTTCAAAAATCTCGAAAGCTCATTGAAATGTATTGTATTTATGGAAAATTTCAGGCCGATTGCTAAATTTTTCAAGAAAGAGCAAACAGGCACAATGATTGCCTTCAATTTGGTAATTTGCCTTCAATCCTGATAATTTGCCTTCAATTCAATTCAATTCAATTCATTAAAGTTTTTGTAGACATTTTAATTTTCCATCGAGCTTTTTAATGATCCGATTTCATTTAAATTTAATTTTTTAGGAGGAAAATTAAATTCTATACTGGACTACAATAATATTTTAATTCAAAGCTTTCAATGAGCTTTTGACAGTTTCTTAAAGCATTTTCAGAAAACCTTCAATTTTACTGATTTTAAATTATTAGGAAGGAAAATCAATTTCAAAGCGTATAAACTGTTATCCGATACGATACGTGCACGTCGATGGAAAGCATAGATCTTAGAGAACAAGACTTCAATCAGACATTTGAATTCTAAAATCAATCTAAAAATGATAAAAGAATTAGTAAAATGATACAAAGTTTTAAAAAAAATTAATTTGAGCTAGCAATTTGCAACAATAAAAATTGGTTACGATTATGTTGATATTTCAGGTGTGATCTGTGCCTTCTGCGCATTAGAGTGCACGCCACTGAATTACCTTCATGAGAAATTTACAGGCTTAGGGCGAGCATATAGGTCAAATTGCATTTCCCAGATCATGTACAATTGGTTTTATTTTTGATTATTAATTTCTGTAGATAACATAGAAGAGGATTAAATTGAAGGTAACAGATATACTTTATACGTAAAATACTTTCGAGATAAGAATTTACTATTCTCCGACGAACTGTTGGATTTGCCAGATTGAAATGGGATGGTTAAAATTTGATGCAGGGGTCCTCGAATACCACGCTAACTTCAAATTATATGATAGGAATTGGCAGATAGATAGTGTAGTACTTAAGTCGATTAGTCTTTTTGTTCTTAAGTCGACAAGAAAGTACAAAATACAATACAAAATTCATGAAAATAATTATAAGTTAAATTCTAACCAAAATTTAATATTTGTATTAATTTAAATTTCGGATATGAAATTATTTTTTCTGTGTAATCCGAATATAAACTATGGAAGAAGGGGATATATAGCGACTCATACGGACTTATCATATCTCTGATATGATAAAATTTATCAAAAGCTTTGGTCTCGGGAGTAGGCGGACAGAATAAAAAAAACCAACAATGTATGTATGTATGGTTGGTTTTTAAACTGTCAATTAATCCTTAGCTATTAAATGTCTATCTTTTAATGGGAAAAATAGAATCGAATCATGCAGTTGACATATTTTCTTTAAAACATTAATGAATGGATTTACAAATTATTTGTTTCCCATGAATGGAGATTTTGTGTCACAAATCCACGCCTTACGTCAATTGCAAATCTTCTCAAATTTCAATTGTCGTATAGTATATATGGTATAATCCACTAACGATACACAGGACCTATTATTATTTTATTCATTAGGAACCGGATAGTTGGAGTATACCGAAAATAATATATTTAGGTTGATTGAAAAGTAGGATTTTTTTTTAAATATCAATCACCTTAATTCAGCTTTTAATTTAAGAAACTTCTCCATCAACCCTAATTTAGTACACCTCGTCATGGCTAACGATTAAAATTACATACAGACGGATAATGACGAATATAACAGAAAAAATAGGGACACAACACATATACCAATTTGATTAAAACAAGTTTTTTTTTTGTATAAAACTAAAGTCCTTTTAATATTAATTTATTAGGTTGTACGAAAAATTCTATCAAACGACTTTATCGTTTTTAACCATATAGTTATTTAACGGTGACCGAACATCTCGATCAACCCAATATATAAATACATATACGATTTATTCGAGTCCATTTACCCTATTTTGTACAATCTCCGATTGTATATTGTATATATCGGGATTAAGGGTGTCAGGGTCTGTTATGACGATAATGTTTCCATTCACATGGAAAAGAATGTTTATTATATTTTTATTTTGCCGATTTTCACATTCCCTCCCCTTTTCACGTCGCATATTTTTCATTCACCCTAATCGGTAATTTTTAGTTCGGTGCTGATATGAAAATAATTTTCTTTTTGTCTAGACAGGTCTTGGAAATCGTTATTTTGGGAAGGTAATCTATAAGCCAAAAATGGGCTGATAATTTTAAGATATCGGTAAAGAACGGCGTTACGTTCCCAACTAGGTTGTTAATACCTTCCCATTCATTATGGTATGGGAACAATCGTCCTTCAATATTAAGGGGGTTCGCTTCTATATTAATTCTTCACCCTTACGGTCAAATCCAGTTATTATTTCGTTCTTCCACTTTCGTTCTTCCACTATTACGAATTCGGATTCAAAACCGATGATATATTGGCGGTTCCCGAATTATTATTTCGTTCGTTATGGTTTTTTTTGGCTTTGTTTTGATACAACCTTTTTTTTCGGTTGCTAAAATTTTATATCTATCAATTTAGTTCAATTTTTTAAGTTGTATATCGTAGACCGAGTGTATCCGTTCCTTTATCATATAAGTCCTTTTTACTGTTAACGAAAATTAATTTGTAGCTATTCATAGTTATTTTAACTAGTTAAAAAAAAAATAAAATAAATAAGTTTAGTGTAAGTAACTGTTTGGTACATCGTAACAAGGATAAAAAAATTGCTCCCTCTGGTTTTGAACCGACTATTCTCGGAAGGAAGAAAAGAAAAATCCCGTGTTTATGGGTGCAAGTAGTAGACAAGTGTTAACATTGTTTCTTGACCTTGAAAAGTGCTTTCAAACTCATAGAAACGTACTACCTCAATAAAGATGTATCAAACATAAAGGACAGGCACATGTAGTGGCGTGCAGGATAATGCGCAGAGGGCGCAGAGCATGACATACTTGATATAACAACAATTTTTATTGCTGCAAAAAGCTCTAATGGATTGAATTGAATTGAGATAGCCCTCTCTTGAAAAATTCATCTACCGCACTGAAATTTTGCAAAAATATATGCTTTCAATGAGCTATCGAGATTTCTGAAGTAGTTTTTTGTGGGTAAAATTTTAAATTTCGTGAAAGGACCGATATCTGCATAGAAAATAGATTTTGAAACGTAAAAAGTTAAGTTCGAAACTCAAAGCTTTCATTGAGCCTACAATGGGCTGAGCATTTAGGGAAAATTTCATAATTAATCTAAATTTAATGAATCGAATAAAAATTAGATTTCAAATTATATAAAGTGACATTTTTAATTCAAACTTTCAATGAGCATTCGAGATTTTGAAAGCTTTATTTTGGAAAAAGTTGAAATTTCGTTTAAAAAGCGTTATCTGGATAGAAAAGTTGATTTTTAAAAGTAATAACTTAAGTTCGAAAGTTAGAGCTTTCTTTGAGCTTACAATTGATTGAAAAAGCTTGTAGTGAAAATTTTACATTTTATCTAAATTTAATGAAAGGAATTAAAATTAGATTCCGAATTATAAAAAAAAAAATTTTAATTAAAAGCTTTCAATGAACTTTCGAGTTTCTTCAAGCTTTCTTTTGAGAATATTTTAAATTTCGTTGAATGTCCATGATCAGGATAGAAAATAGATTTCAAAACGTAATAAATAAAGTTCGAAACTTAGAGCTTTCATTACGCTTTTGAATGTTTGGATAAGCTTTCTATGAAAATTTCACTTTCCATTTAAATTTAATGAATCGCATAAAAATTCTATTTCAAATAATATTAAATGACATTTTAATTATAAGCTTTCAATGAGCTTTTGAAATTTTTGAAGCTTTTTCTGGGCTTTTAAAAAATTTCGTTAAAGAATCATTATTTGGAGAGAAAATAGAATTAAAAACATATAAAGTAAGGTTCCGTAAATAAAGCTTTCTGGGAGCTTTTAAATTCTTGCAGAGCTTTTGTATAAAAAGTTCAGGTTTGATATTTTTATATTTTTCGTTAACTAATTTATAAACTTCCTGCATTATTACATTTCTTTGGATCCGATGAAAATTATCGGGAAATCCGGATAAAATGTCGCGATGTCAGAAATTTAAATTTATCGGTGCGAATCATTACGAAGTTTTGATTTTTCTTATATAAATTTTGACTTATCCGAAATATTTAATTTTTATATTTTTACCTAACTGTCAAAGCAACTTTCTGCGTTTTTACATTTTTTACAATTAAAATATCTGAGTTCGAAGCTTGGTGAATATAATAGAATTAAGTACGGAAATTGTATATTTATTGGAGAGTTCTAGATCTAGAATATAAAATTTATTAGAAAATAAATTTAAATTTGATGTTTGATTTAAAATAAGTCAATCAAGAAATCAAGAGAAATCTGGATTTATCCTAAACCTGGACTTATTATTGAGAGAAGTTGAATACTCAAGTTTACCCGTATCTCCCAACCTAGATGAAATACCAAATTTTGAAAATAAAACTGCAGGATAACTGTTTTTAATTTTTATATCTTTTTAAATTTGTTATTTTTATTATTTATTACTATTTTAATTTATAATTTTGAAATTGAGCGATTTCCATGGGAAAATGTTTAAAATCTACTAATCGTCAAATGCTGCGACGCGAATTGTTTGAAAAATAAAATCCTGCACGTCTCAGGGAGGTCTACATCTCCAGCCCGCCACTGGACGTTGTTTTGATAATTTATACTACCGTGCCTGATTACTGTAATGCATGGTTAATCAATTAATGAATTAATTAACAATTAATCTTTATTCATTGATTTGTTTATTTTCCTAGCTTCTCTTAGCTGTCCCTGATTTGATGAGAATTTTGGCTGGACATCTCTTGTCTACGAATATTTTAATTCTTGCGTCGATTTTTCCTTACTTTAATATCAAATTCAGAAGATAAATGGCAGACAAGTCGTAGAGATATCAAGAAGAAATAGCTTGCATATCGGTAACCAAAGCTTTTTCATTAACACACTTTCAGCTTATCTCTGAAATGAATAGAGTTTATATTGACCGCATCTGGCCTAGAAAATACCGAAGTTTAGAAAAGAGACCGTGGAAAAAATATAGCTCATTTAGTTGTAGGAAATATCCGGAAGGGAAGTTCGGCAATTAACAGACTGTATATTTCAGATACACACCTAAATGTAGCACCATAGAATAGGAAAGTCTTGCCGGATACCATTAATTTGGATTTATGAAATATAAGGGAAGATATCTTGCAGTTTTTTTGAGTATTAAGATTTTAAAAAATTTTCCGATTACTCGTTACAAAATTAAGGATTTTGTTGAACAAAATTTTAATAATTTGGAGCGATTTCTTGAACCACAATTTATATCAATCTTCCCGATATCCAGGAAATCAGATATCGTTGATTGAGCAATGTGAAATTTCGCCATTTCCGATTATCCCAACTTACGTAGCTTAATTCCTTAAAATTACTTTAAAAGTTAGATCTGAGCAATAAGTATGATTAAAATGCAATTTTTCAAATTTCCGATTTTTAGCAAAGAACTGTCATTTTTGGGACATTTTTCAAGCTTGAAATTCGCAGCTTCAAGCCTATTCGCACAGGCATACCAAATATAAATCCAAAATGATTGGCAATTAAAAGTGGGAAAATCTCATCTCATCTCATATCTAATCGTAGAGAAAATAGATTTTAAAAATTCCAACTTTAATTTTTTAAAAACTTTCTACTTCTACTTTCTACTTTTTAAAACTATTTTTTAGAAAGCTTTTGTTAGAAGAAATGCTAAATGTTATTAGGTAACATTAAATTGTTTAGATGGAAAATATATTCCAGAATGTATAAAATCATATCTCAAACTTTAAGCTTTCTTTGAGCTTTTAAATTTTCGTGAGAAAATGTCAAATTTTGTTCAAATTTAGTTAGTCGGATAGAAAATAGATTACAAAAATAACAACATTAATTTTAATTAAAAGCTTTCAGTAAGCTTTTTGATTGTTTATAAAACTTTTATTAGAGAAAATCCTAAATGTTACTAACAGAAAATTGTTTGGATGGAAAATATATTCCAACACGTATAAAATTATATCTAAAACTTTAAGCTTTTTTAAGCTTTTAAGTTTTGGCCGAGCTTTTCAAGAAAAACCTCAAATTTCATTCAAATTTAATTAATGAGATGGAAAATAGGTTTCAAAACTAACAACTTTAATTTTAAATAAAAGCTTTCAGTAAGCTCTTTGATTGCTTACATAGCTTTTGTGAGAGTAAATTCTAAATGTTATTAACATAACATAATTTAGATTGAAAAGGGATTTCAAAACGTGTAAAATTCTGTGTAGAATGAAAAGCTTTTATTGAGCTTTTAAGTTTTTACCGAGCGGTAGAGATAATATTTGTAATGGAAAAATTTTCCCACTCAATATATTTTAATTATTAAGAAATCAAATTCGGAATACTATAGCTTTTGTTTTCAGCATATTTTAGATTTTGTGGTCTTTCTTCACCCATATTTTCTTCATTGGTTTGTACAATTTATGTGTAAAATAAAAGTTTTCACCATATTTTCGTGTTGATATACAATCTCAGCTATTACATAAATTGATAACGAGCTTCTGTTTTTCATATAAAAATCAGAAGCCATTTATTATCGATCAAAAAAACCCACCCAACAATAAGGACGACTCTCCAGATTTAAAGTTCCTTGACCTTTTTTATTCCAGATGATTCAACCCCGAAAAAATGTCCTTTATTATAACTTGATAGTATTACAGTATAACACTATTATATATAGGACCCACGGCGTATGACGAATTTGATTAATCCAAAAAATATATTTCATTGTTAAAAACTATTTACATGATTCATTATACGAAATGATATTGATAAGAGTGGGTAAAGAGTATAGAGAATTTCATATATTTAATAGAACAACAAAACAGCTGCTCCCTTATTTTTAAGGGAAATGTATTTTGTTTTATTCTAAGTACGGACCTCCCTCTGGTTGATAGGGCTCAACGCTATACAACGGCAATTAATTTTTTTTAAAGAACAGATGTACTTAGGTGGTATATGTGTAACGAGAATAATTTTATTTAAGCGTCCATTGAAAAACTGTTGGATGGATTTAATCAATACAAAAAATTCGTGATATTAACGAAGAATTTGTATTGATTAAAAATCAGGGAATTTTAATTATTCTTTAAGAAAAAAATAATTTTGTTATGTTAACGAATTAATTTATAGAATTAATAAAATAATTTATAAAATTTATTTTTCTTAGTTACGACAGTTTTCTCTAGAAGCCCTCTTGGTTCACTGAAGGTTAAAATAATGTTTTTCATTGTATAAAATTATAATTATAATTTATACATTATAATTTGTATGCACCCAGTTTGGATGAAGAATCTATTGTAATAATAATAAAAATATTTGATTAGAATTGCATTGAGTGCGTTGCACTCTCAACGGACTGTCGATTAGTTCATATTATGGATTTGATACATTTTATTTAAAGATACACGTTTTTCTCCTGGTGTCCACTGTAGGCCTGTATGTCCTATTTTATTTGCATAAGGCACGCGGTGAATGCCAAGAGCGGACGATATACAACAAAATATTAAATGGAATTATTGTGTTATCCAGGCACGAAATTCAATGCTACAATTTAAGGAGCTGGTAGAGCTTCTATTTTCTATACAAATAATTTACCGTCATTGAAATTTTAAATTGTCTGAAAAGCTTTAAGCTTTAAGAAACTTAACCAAAGCTTTTAGTTAAAATATTATTTTATTTATTATCAAATCTATTTTATCTCCCAAAAAATAAACTTAAATGGAATGGATTTTACAACGTAAAAAATTAAGTTCGAAACTTAATGCTGTCGTTGAGCTTACAATGGATTGAGAAAGCTTTCAGTGACAATTTTATATTTTATTTAAATTTAATGAATCGGATAAAAATTCGATTTCAAATTATATAAAATGACATTTTAATTTTAAGCTTTCAGTAGGCTTTCGACGTTTTTACAATTTTATTTTGGAAAAAGTTATTATTTCGTTAAAGGATCGTTATCTAGAGAGAAAATGGATTTTTACATATAAAAAATTAAGTTCCAAACTTATAGCTTTCGATGCGCTTTTAATAGTTTGAAGAAGCTTTTTGCGAAATTTCATATTTTATTTAAATTTAATAAACCTGATAAAAATTCGATTCCAAATTATATAAAATTACATTTTAATTTTAAGCTTTCAATGAGCTTTCGATTTTTTTGTATGTTTTTTTAGGGGAAATTTGAAATTTCGTTACAGGATCGTTATCTGGATGGAAAATAGATTTTAACACATTAAAAATAAGGTTCGGAAAGTAAAGCTTTCTGGAAGCTTTTTAGCTTTTTCTGAGCTTTTGCACGAGAAGTTTTGTTTTGATATTTTGGTATTATTGCTCCACTAGCTTATAAACTTCCTGCATCATTACATTTTTTTGGATTAGAAGAAAATAATCGGAAAATCCAAATCAAATGTCGCGATGTTCGAAATTTAATTTTCTCTGTGCAAGCCCTTAAAAATTTTTGATTTTCTTTGATAAATTTTAACTTTTCCGTAATGTTTAATTTTTGTATTTTCACCTAACTGTCAAAGCAACTTTTCGCGTTTTTACATTACTTTCCGGGCGATGAAAATATTTCAATGGCAAACGGATATGATAAATGTTATAACATTTTCAAATCCGAATTTTCAAATAAGCCGAAAATTTCAGGAGATTTCGAAAATTATACCAAAATTGGAATATTTTAATTCCGTTCAATTTCATACAATCCTCGAGTTTTTAAAATTTTTTGAACGCCGTTAAATTTAAAAAAATTCTTGAAGATCTTAAATAAACTGTTTCAAATTTTCCACCCAGATGATTTTCTGGAACCGTAAAATTTTATAAAAATTCCAAGAAAATCATGAAAACGGGGAAATTTTATTAAAACTTGAAAATTTCTCAGTCTAATTTTCCTACATAATTTTTATTTAAAAATACCGAAAATTTAAAAAAAAATCCAATTAACTTCAAGTCATAAATTTTTTCCGAAAATCATGTTCTCTTAAACATTGATTAGCGAAAATTCTTCTATTCTTTCTTATTAATTTTCCCCGAATCTTAATTTAATTCAAAGCAATTTGTATGTTTAATTAATATCAATTAGGAAGGATATTTTTCTGATCTTTTGAATCTGATTTATGTTCAAATCCATCCTTTTCTATAGATAGAGATTGTTCTGAAAAAAATTCATATTTATTAGTCCTGGAAAATGTAAATTTACATACCAAATCAAATGCAAAGAGATAAGCTCCGATTAATTTTTTTTAATAAAACATTTTTTCCAATTATTCTCATCCCTTATATGGTGATATACGATTTTAATTATATATCATCCCAACCCCGATTTTCATTTCTCGCGGTACTAATATATCAAACGACATCCCCCCGATATACTCGTATAATAATTCATTTTGAATAATTTTTTTTTTTTTGGGTGAATTATTTTCCATTTCGGGATTATAAAATGGGAAAAAAAAAACAATTATTTGATTCCCTTTCGTAATTCTCAATTAAAAAACTACCCCTTTCATATACGGCATTTTTCCTGTCCCGATCCCAATTTGAATATATTTGGGTGTTCAAAATATATTCACAGTTGCAGACATATAATCAAGAATGTTAATTTTTTATTCATACTTGGAGATAAGATATTTTAACTGCTGACAAAATTTTGAAACTAAATTGACCATTATAACCAAAATTTTCCCTATATTTTCCCTATTTTTGAGAATACCGTTGGATGGTCAAACAAATTCTTTGATTATTTTGAATCCGTTTCCAATAATTTCTTTTAACTGTCGCAAATAAAACACAAAATAATTAATCAGATTTTGTATATTAATACGAAAATCAACGAACTCTGTGATATGTAGCTAATCCTGGATGTGGCTAAGTGAGGTGATTTATCTAGCTAGCAAGGAATCGAGGAAGTTCCCAGTATCTTAAAGAATAATCTCCGGAAAAATATTTAGGTTTTATTATCATCGCTTATGGGATTATTTTTATCATGAGATTTTGCCAAATCTCCCCTACAGCAAATCAACTTGACATAATGGAAATTGTTACTATGACAACTATGCTACATTTCATAATGCACATCTATAAATCATTATCTCTTTCCATTGATTTTTATACTTTATTCAGTTTGGGAAGTATGGAGTTGTTACATTTACTTATATAAATGTATTTTATGTTGCCCGGCAGCATCAAGGGATACATTTTGAAATGTTTTATCTTTTGTTATTATCATATGCATACTTTATGTTATTAACTGACTAGAATATGTCCTATAAACTCATCCCATTCTTTTATACCTCGTATATTTAAATTTCATGTTTTGGTATATACTGGCATGCAGGACGTGAGTATTTTAAAGTAAGGTAGGGTATTTAGTTCAAGTTAGCCTAGAGAATGGGAGTTGGTATGTTGTCAATAATAATTAGATGCTCGAAACTGTAAATTATAACTACTGTACAGAGTCTCTTCACGAGTGATACATTCATTCTAACGCTTCTCTAACTTTCCAACGCTTTTTTTGTGGAACGATTTATCTTTGAACTTAAAATTGGCGTTTGTTGCGGCTATGACTTAAGCACTTTACGCAAATCTCTATCCTTGGAGCATTTTTTGAGGTTTGTGAAGAGGTAGTAGTCGCTGGGAGCCAGATCAGGAGAATGATTTGGATGGGGAAGGAATTAAAATGTGACACATTAAAATCCGAATGCTTGTTTCAAAAAGTCTGCAGCACAACCTCTGCATCTAGGACGATCAGTTAAGTCCATCTTAAACAGATGTTCGTTACGTTAGGGTAATCATTGTAAGCCTTAATTTAATTCTACTAAAGATTATACCGTATTTGGTTTTGGATGATTTGGAAATTGGTAGAAGTAGTTTATAATATGCCTGAATCTCCATCAAGTCTGCCTCTTCAATTACCTACAATACTTTTCTGCGATAATTTAATTTCCATAGTCCGACATTCCTTAAAATATATCGTCCTTTCATTTTACCCTTATCTTTTTATATGGACTGGTCCCTGCTGGACCGTAACTGGTAATTCTAATAAGAGCTTTATACGCCTTAAAATTTATTTTCCATTCTAATAATTTAAAATCAGTGAAATTGAAGATCTTCTGAAAAAGCTTTAAGGAAGTTTGAAAATTGGCAATCGGAATTGGAAAGTTATTCAATTGTTCGCCCTTTCTTGGAAAATTCTTCTATGGGCCTGAAATTTTGAATGAGCTTTGGAGATATTTGAAGCATTTTTTGTTAGGAAAATTTGAAATTTCGTGAAAGATCGATATATGTTTCTAAAACGTAAAAAATTAAGTTCAATACTTAAAAAAAGAACAACCCGATGTCCGTAAATTTCTATTTCTGTTCAGATCCGGCAAAATATTAGACAAATTTCCCAGAAATTTGTTCCCAATGTCCAGAAATTTCATTTTCCCTACAGCTTCGGCAAGATATTAGACAAATTTCTTCAAAATTTGTACCCGATGTCCAGAAATTTCGATTTCTGTTCAGCTCCGGCAAAATATTAGACAAATTTCGAAGAAATTTATTTCCAATGTCCAGAAATTTCAATTTCTCTATATCTTCGGCAATATATTAGACAAATTTCTTTCATTACGTTCTCGAAAGTTTGGATGAGCTTTCAGCGAAAATTCCATATTTCGGTTAAATTAATTGAATCGGAAAAAATTTGAAATTATGTATTATAATAAAATTACATTTTCATTTTAAGCTTTCGGTGAGCTTTCGAGATTTTTGAAATTTGTTTCAGGAAAACTTGAAATTTTGTTTGAAGAATCGTTATTTGTACTATTATTATTATAATAAGCTATGTGGGAGCTTTTAAGTTTTCGCAGAGCTTTTGTACGAAAAGTTCAGTTTAGATATTTTTGGATTTTTCCTAAACTAAATTATTAACTTTCGGACACATTGCATTCTTTTCGATCCGAAGAAAATTTTCGAGAAAGTCGGATCAAGTATCGGGATGTCTGATATTCAAATTTCTCGGTGCAAGCCTTCGCGAATTTTTTATTTTTCTTACATAAATTTCAACGTTTCCGAAATATTTAATTTGTATATTTTTTCTTAACTGTCAAAGCAACTCTCTGCGTTATTACATTTTTTTCTGGACGAAGAAAATATTAGGCATGCACAGAAGTAATAGGACTTAGTAATGTAATATTGAATAAAGCAAACGAGTATGGAGATGTTTTCCAATAGTCCTAATTTCAGGGCTAACTAATCATAAAAAACTGAACTACTTTTAGACTAATTTTAGACTTAATTTTAGTAAATTAAGAAATTATATTCTGAAATTTAGAATATTTGAAATATCATATTAAGTCGAATTGAATGAAGTTCAAGGCTTTAATAGTTAGCACCGAAAAACTAATTAATTAGTATTAATTAATTAATTTGTTTTCATGATTTAACATTCTAAAACAGTGAATAAATCTTATAATATATTTGTACAATTTTGTTGTTAGGGGTAATAGCAATAAAATAGGTAATTTTATCTAATTAAGGATTAAATTAAGTAAATGCTAAAATGTAGTCAAAGATTGGTCTTATAAGATCATTAAATTCGTGCCAAATAAGCTTAAATTCAGTATTCAGTAAATCATCCTTGTAATTATTTAATAAGTTTCGTTTATTAAATTTTCTTTATTTTCTTAAATATTTTAATTACGATTTACAATTTTTTTTTCATTAAATTTCTAATTTACTTTAACTATCTCTTTTATTGAAAAATTAAATTATTTGTAAAAAAAAAGAAAAAAGAGTTTCTTTTTATTTTAATAATTCTTACGAATTTTTCTTAAGGTACAAACATACATATTTAATTTAATTATTTATATTTCTTTTCTCATCAATCTAAAACTAATTATTTATTTAATTAATTTTTTTTTAAATAAAATTTAAAGAAATTAATTAATTCGTTGTTATTGAAACCTATGGAATGGAAATTAATTAAAATAATTAAATAAAAAATAATACAACGGGGGGTATTTAATATAATACAGATAAATGTTTTCTACTCTTTTTAATTAATTAATTAATTATTTATATTATTTATTTTATTTTACGGAAACATTTAAATATTATCGGAATTATCTCGTTTATTTCCCTAATTTATTTTAATAAATATAAATATTTTCTATTAATTAAATATTTCATTTTAATTCCACATAAAGAAACTAAACGAGATTATTCCAAATCAAGAAAAAAAAATAAATAAATTAATCAAAATTATAATAAAAATTTAATAAATCATAAAAAAAAATTAATCAGTCGTAAGGAAATATTATAAAATTTACATGAAATTATTGTTTTTGTGTATTAATTATTCAGAGTTATTTTGAGTATTAAATTTTTTTAAACAATTTTATTAATCTAAAAAAAAAAGGAAAAGAAATTAAATTAAAAGCACAAGAAATGACCAGAATTTGAGTTAAATAATTGGAAATTAAAATCAAAAATTAAATAATTAAAAAAGAATTTAAAAAGAAAAATAAAAATAATTAAATGTGTGACTTTTTCTCTTTATATTTCGACCCGCTCTCTAATGTCCTTCACTGTCGCTATCACTTTTTTCTGCAAAGAAAAACGGAAAATAAGAAATGCGTCTGAAATGAGTCCACATTGTGTCCATTACCTTTTTTACCGGTATACGCATGCCTCTTAAGCCTATCGTACAAATCTTCCTTCGTTCCGTACAATGAAGCATTTGAACGAGCCAATGAATTAACCTTACCGCCATGCAGACCTGCAATAAATTCATGGATTAAAGAACGAAACTGAGAAATTAATTAAAAAAAACTTTCACCTTCTTTCATATACGTTTCGTTATAAAAATTCGGCATCTCCCAGCCATCCTCCTCATCATCATAGTAATGAGCGTATGTGCTATGATGCGACGGAGCAATACTCTCAGCGTACGGTTGATGTGCACCATAATAGAAATTCACCTGCGATCCCGTTTGATCAACAGCCGGCGATAACATCTTTTTGGGGTCCTTCTTTTTGGAGGCGCGCACACAAATCATCCAAACCAGCAGTACAATAATGATAATGAAGATAACGGCGCCCGCTATACCGCCAGCTATGTAAGCGAATTCAGAACGATCGGCACATTTTGGTCCGGTGAATGAGCCAGCGCATCGACATGACGGCGATCCCTTCAAATCCTTAACGCATTGTCCTGAATTATCACAGAAATTGTCGCAGACATCGGTACATTGCATACCGGTACCGTTATAACCTGGTTTACATTCACATTTAAAATCGGACGTTTCCGGAACCAATATACAGTAAGCGTTCGGATCACAATGAGCTTGTCCCTCCAATATCGTTTCACATGGATTCGTACATTCTGAACGACTGGTAGCTGCCGTACTCTTCGTACTATGATTCGGTGGACAAGCGACGCAAGACGTTTGTTGCGTTTCCGATTGATAGAATCCCTTCTTACATTCAACGCACATATTCATTGTTCCATTCAAATATGTACCGGGCACGCAAACAGGTAGGGAACATTCTTCAACGGATGACGATCCAACTTTAGGAGTCGTCCGGGCTAACGGACATGCGGCACAAGCCGATTGAACTCCTTGTGAACGGTATGTACCGCGAGGACACGGTTCACAACGACCATCCGCACCTAATTGCATCCCAGATGAACATTCATCACGACATTCCTGTCGGGATGTTGCTTCCGACGATCGGGTTGTCTGTCCCAAACCACATAACTCACAACCGAATGAACCTTCGTTCGGCTGGAAGAAACCGTGTCCGCATGGACGACATAACCCACTATCGGAATCCAAATATTTTCCTGGCGGACACCGTTCCTTACAATCAGCAGCCGAACGGGCTCCAGGACCGACCGTTACACCAATCCGTCCCGCAATATTCGGACATTTCGAACATTGCTGTTGTCCCGTTTCGGATTGATATGTTCCACGGGGACAGGCGTGACACGTTTTATTTGAGGCAACGTAGAATGTTCCGATGGCGCACGGTACACAATCGGGAACCATAACAACTTGACCGATTGGACAAGCGTATTCCGATGTTAGATAGAGAGAGGCTGGATCGGGTACGGTATTCGGGAGAATATCCTGTACAGCGAATTGATCTTCTTCTAAGATCAGTTTCTGCAGCAAGGTGCTGACATTCGATCGTTCTCCGGTTGTTGAATGGAGAACGGGATCACTGAAAGATTGGAAGGAAAAGTTAATCATTTTACTTCAAATCACCATATTTGGAAGCAATTTAAAGGCATGCGCTGTCACTAAGCTATAATTAAATATTTAATTGGTGCGTCATTAATTTATTAAGCTCCGTCCACTTAAGTGGCGTCGCTTCTTTCATTCGGAGAGATGTGCATTTGACAGTTTCACAAATATTGTTTGTAAGCGTATTTTTATTTGCAATATAATTGTGCCAGAAAAAAATGTATATTTAATTGAGAGAGAAAGAGAGTAAAAGCTCTACCACCCACCACGCTCGCTAAATTTAAAAGCTTCTTTTTTAATATCATCGATTATTTCTATAGGAAAGCTTACTTGAGGGCTGGGAAGGCAATTTCCAATGTGTACGTATCACCGCTCTGCTCCCTTCCTTGCCGACCTCTTGTCGCCAACAATTTACCATCATCGGATGTGGGCGTCGTATCGTTGGTGGTTGCACTGTTTTTTCATATTTTTAAATATTTTTGTTTTTTTAAATTATACACGGGACAGACAGAGAGATAGAAAGAGAGACAGGAACAAATAAGAGAATGTGCATTGATTGGTGTAAAAATAAAAACATAAATCATGCTACATGAATTTTTGTACAAATTAAAAAGCTTTCTTCTCGATGAGAGAGAGAGAGAGAGCTTCAACGTTGATTTAGATGATTATAAATTAAATTTCTCTTCCCCCTTATACCCCCATCCTCATCACCCCAAATCAATCCGTTTCTGGTCGAAACTCTCTTCTTCCTGTCAATTCATTTTACTGATAATTGACAGTACAAGAGAGAGATAGAATGAGAGAGAGAGATGATTACATTACAATTTTGAAATTAGAGATTTCCCTCCTCCGGATCGGTACTTACCTTATAACTGGAATAGCAGCATCGATGACATAAGTACCACCTTCATCCTTGGATGAGGTGCTGGACGGTTCGGCTAACTGCCGTTTGACGCGATTACCATTACCACCACGATAATGGTCACAATTAATATCGATTTGGATCTCCTTGCACTCTCTAGAAAAGAGAAATAAATTATTTAAATTTGTGAAAAACCATTGGCCACAAAAAAAAAAGCAGAAATATGGGTTTCCTTCCAGACATCTGAAATTCAACGGTGGGTAACTTGACCCCCTTTCTAGGTCATACAAATTTGTCCTACACGATCCGAAAATGGATTTTTCGCTCTTTCGCTGACAAGATGGATTCCAATATGGAAGTGATGTATGGCAAAGTTGTTTGGAATATCAAGGAACATCTGCCAACAATTAGTGCTGGGAACCAATCAGTGCTAGGAAACACGAAAACTTAAAAACCGTCCAAAAGGAGGTGGTTTCGCGATAAAGTCGACAAAGTTTTTCTCTCTTACAGGGGAATCCAAAATTATTGGACGCAAAAAGGTTCTGTTACAGGGTGACCCCAAAAATTTTTTTCTTTACTAGGTGATCCAAAAATTGTTGTTTTCCTGCAGGGTGACCCAAAAATATTTTAAAATGTTAGATATTTACATAATATCTAAAATTTTAAGGCTCAAAAATGTTTTTCTTTTACAAGGTGACCCAAAAACTATTAGACCAAAAAAACAATTTCTGTACCAGGGTGACCCAAACACTATTATATCATACAGGGTGACCCAAAAAATATTTTTACAGGCGTGACCCAAAAAACTTTAAGACACAAAATGTTTTTCTTTTACTGAGTGACCCAAAAAAATTTTATAAAATTTTCCCTCACAGGGTAATCCAAAATTTTTTTTACAAGGGGCGCAACAATTTTTTTTCCTTTACAGGTGATCCCAAAAACTTTTTGGCCCAAAAATTGTTTTCTTACAGGGTGACCCAGAAAAATATTTCTCTTACAGAGTGACTCATAAAACTTTTAGACGAATTTTAGATATAAAAAATTGTTTCTTTATGTGGTGGTCTTGGGGAAAGTTCACCGTGACGGGAAAAGGGGATTGAGAGGGTACGGTATAGGGGGAATTACTGGTTAATATCACCAAGGGAAATATAGATATTTTTGATCCAAATATTTAGTATTTGGTTCATAAGGAAATGTATTTATTATAATTTTAACCGATTTTTCCCCCGATATCCCACTTATCCCACGATATGACTCTTCATGGCTTTTTTTGAATTTTAGGGAGTGTTGCCGTTCAATCAGATTATTAAATGAGATGAGATAGAGGATTTTGTTCCCTTGTGTCTCTTTTCCCAATAATAGTTCACTGAATTTTCAATCCTCAATGACGTGAGGTCATTGACATAACTCTAAAGACTGACTCCAACTCTCTAAGAGTGGATAACTGGAGAGTATCTACCGAATGCTCCTTCTCGGACCACGCCAGGAACCTATTCAGTATACAATCTGACACAAAACAAAGCAAACCTTTCAGAAATCCTAGGAATACAGACTGGACTTTGTTTTCAAGGCTGGCGGCGGAAATCAATAAATCTACTAATACAGAACTTATTCTTGAACCCGCCAAAATCGATAAAGATGTAGACAAGCTAACTAATAACTTAAACGCGGCCTTCAGAACTGCTTGCCCAGTAAGTCGCTCCCGAAATGGGAGCAAGAACTGGTTCAATGGGAAACTTAGGAGGCTTCGAACAGAAACTAGGAAACTCTGGAAGAAAGCTAGAGAAGAGAACGTAAGTTCTGCATGGCAATCATTCAGAAATTCATTCAATTCAATCAAAAAAGAAATTAGGAGAGCCCAACGTGACTCATGGGAGAACTTCTGTGAATCTGTCGAAGCTACCCAGGTAGCGAACAGACTTAGAAAGGTTCTCTCTAAGGATCAAATGATCCCGGGAAGCCAGACGGTTCCTGGACAGAAACTAATGAAGAAACTCTAGACTTTAGGAATGTATAAAAGTTGCCTACTTACGGGTTTTGTACCTAATAACTGGAAGAAGGTAAGGGTGACATTCATACCGAAGGCAGGTAGATCGGGTAACTACCTTCCAAAAGATCTCCGCCCAATTAGTCTATCCTCTTTTCTACTCAAGACGTTGGAAAAACTGGTAGACCTTTATATTAGAGAAACGCC
>JANTOP010017216.1:0-13870 GCA_027564815.1 Symmerus nobilis | reverse complement strand
ACCACATAGAAAAGCTAACCAGGTTTAACCAAAACACAAGCGAGAAAGCAATAATGAAACTGTATATAAAAGCTGCAAAAAGAAAGAAACAGAAAAATGGTTTGGTTTTGGCTTGACTTTGGTATTTATTGAAGAGTAGCCTTAACAATCTTCAATCTTCGGAAGGATGACATTGACGAGTGGTAATTGAAGGAAATTGTTCGTATCGTACTTTATATTTTTCGTACATTAATGGAAATTGATTCGGATCCATTTAACACTTCTCATCTCCCTCCATTACCGACACTATCTACTTTTCCGACTCGCTACAGTCAGTCCTCTACATACGACAGATTTTGTTTTCGCGCTCCATCTATGGAAAAGGGCCAACAACTTGTTGACCCGACCTCGCATTATTTCTATGTCTAACTCTAGTTAATTTTTCTAACTTTCTAATGTTACTTTATTTATCACATTAATTTCTAAAAAGGGATTTATCTAACAGGAAATATTTTACAGAACTCCACTCAGTGGGGTGTATGGGAAATGGCTTCTTATAGAAATCATTCAGAAGTAATGAATGAACTTGAAGACCTATACTGCAATTCCTTACGAAAGTTTTAAAAAAAGGTGTCCAACCTCTTTCTATTTCGTAAATGTTTCAGAATTTGTTAGGGTTGATAAAATAATAAAAACGTATTTTTTTTTTATTTCCCTATCTCAATTACAGTTACGATACAGGGTACCTCCAAGTATCGTATTCCCCCCCCCCTAAATATTTTATTTCCAAAGCTCTAATCTTAACCACCCCCACCCCAAACCACCTCCACCCCAATTAACTGTTGAACGGTTCCAGACAAAATGTTTACATTTTTATACGATCAATGGGATTATAATATCTATCACTTAATCAGTTAAACACACACCCCGAACCTAGTGGGGAGTAGGGGGACAGGTGGGCTCAATCTAAAATAGCAAACATTTTTAATTGTGGTTTGAATATAACTTGCCAATTTTGAATATTTTACTTTATCTGTGCAAAGACCTACAATTTGGATTTTGTGTTATCCATATCCATGGCTATATACAAATCATAACAGTCCCCACTGATTCTTACACTGTTTACTACATCATGTAAGGCCCCCTACGCCCGGTTTTGTTATAAAACAGCAATTAAATGGGAGCAGCTGAGAGAACGTTCAACAGCCGCGCTGTTAAATTGTTTAGTATATGAAACGATTTCTTATGCAACTGTTACGATCTGACTATACGTTTCGCCATTCGCCATTGTACGCACTTTTTGAAATTTTAATTTGGTAGGCCTCCATATATAATACCTCCATTCTTTAATTAAACTTAAATGGAAGTTGAAACTTATGAATAGAAATTTTTTTGCTGTGTAAATGCCAACTAACAAGATTTGCTTTTATATTTCCTATAGTATAAAATTCACGTTATTCACTTAATTCTATAATAATGCACGTCGGTATACATATACAACATCCCTTCGTATATAAAAGAAATGATATAGTATGGAATAATTATTTATTATGTTTACTTATTGTACTCAGGTATTATACTCGTAAAGGCATAGTACTGATATCTGTATAGTTTTATTTAACAAATTTCAGACAGAAATTTTTTATGGCTCAAACGTCAAACGAAAGCTGAACTCATCAATATCGTATAAATGGGGCATCGACTTTATCGAATGTCATGAATTGTTCTTATGGTTCTGTGAGGAAAAAAGACGTATCTATATTGCGAAACAATATCCCAAAGCCGTATAATGGTTCTTGTAACACTGAGTTCTCAAATAATAGATAGATTATATATTATACATAGATAAATACACATAAATTCATAATTTCCTAATGGTTTCAAACGGGTATTTTTTCATACATTATTCAACTTTATCAATTTGATAAAAAAAGGAATTATTTGTCGGTAGGTTGTATTGGTTAGTTATATGGGGCTCGGTATGATTTTACCTTTTACTGCATACATGGTTGAAAGGTTTACATTTTTTTAGAAACTAATATTTTTAAGTGATGGCCCTATTTTAATTCATATGAATAAAAGATATTATGAAATAAACTGCCATATGCAATAAAATTTTGAAAAGAATAGTTGTTGAATACCAAAAAACTCATCTGCCCTAATACAAGTATTATTTAATAATTATAAGCGAAATCTATTTGGCTTTACCGCATCCTGTTTCAAAATTAAATTGCTTCGGAAAACTATAGTTCCACGCCAAAGTCTCTGGTACCGATCCCTTTCGATTTTTTAAAATTTTCAGAATTTATTAGGCAAGAAAAAATATTCGATACATACAGTTAAATGAAGCAGTCCCATCACATTAAAGAGAAATTCTGATTTCTTCAAGAATGACTTTCAAAAATGTGTATTTTTCATAAAAAAACATTTTTAAATTTTAAAATTACCAAGCACTGACATTAAATTGTTGTTTGATTAAATTCCAGGAAGTGTATTTATACCCAAAATTGTTATACAATTTCCTAAGTTATAATACGAAGGTCGTTCAAAAAGTCCGTGGGAAATGAAAGGAGGAAAAATTGTTTTAGCTAAAACTCATTTTATTCTTCTCCATCTACATTTCAGTCCCCTTTCAGCTTGATACACTTAATCCAACATTTTTCCATTTTCCAGTCCCATCCGAATAATTCGAATTCTCAAACTCTTCAAAAAGGCGCTTGTTTCGCGGATAACGTCATCATCATCTTTTTCTGCCAAACCATTTGTTCAGGTTTGGAAAATAATATAATAGTCGCATAGGGCTAAATCTGAAGAATATATGGGTGGATAGGGAATCAATTCGTATCTTAATTCATTGGATTTAGCCATGGAGAATACATACTTGTGCACCCGTGCATTGACTTGATGGAAGAGAACTTTTTTCTCACCAAATACATTCGTTTTTCCTTCTAAACATCGTTGAAACGGTCCAATAAGTCTGCTTGCGTAATGCTTTTTCCACGCAAAAGTAATGTTTAATTAAACACGAAATTCACCTTTTTCTATGTTTTGTCACAATACGCTAGGTTGTTCGCTATCATTGGCTGTGAAAACTGAATTAAATAACAGATTTGTCTGAAAACTTACCATTATTGTATTTTTCACGGACTTATTGAACGACCCTCGTAATATAACGTATGGATATATAAAAGATGTATGGATATATGTATAAAAACAAAATGGTTGAGCTAAATTTTGGCTTAATATAATCATATAATCAAACTAAAGCCTTCTTTTATTTTCTTGTATTTTGGATTTTAGAAGCAATTAAGTATGTATTATTTTTATTATGTACTGTGACAAACACCATTTAAGCAATTAGTCGGCCCTAAAATAATAAAAAACCCTAGAAATGAAATAAAAAGAATTGAGTACAATTGCTTGAGTGTTGTAACACTTCATTTCAAACCACTGAAGTTCACTGCCGACTCTTATGAAAATTGGGTGCAAAGTATTCAGTACGTAAGGCGTACAATAAAATGACATTTGATCATTGATAGTTTCATTGCATTTTGTTTTGTACTTATTAAATGCACTTCCAATGGCTATTAGGAGTTGTAATGAAATGACTCCGAAAATAAATGATGAATTTTTGAAATTATTTAAAAAATATAACTTTGTTAGATAACCCTTTAACGTTTTTATCTCATTACCTGTATTAAACCATCCTAGTGAGTGAAATTTTAAAACTTTAATTAAATTAAATTAATTAATTGATTAAAATTAAAATTAAAATTTTAACCAATTTTCGGTGAAGTGGTCGTTGTAATAATCACGTCCCACTTCAACCCTTACCAAAATTCGGGGGTTAATTGTTTTTTTATTTTGATAAATCGATTCATTTATCTGATGACTAGAAAACAATACTGCGCCATTACATATTTCAAGTCCGGAAGAAAATCCGTGGAAAATTCAGTTCGAAAAGTAAGGAAAATTACAAGGGAATATCCACTATTTTTATTTGATTAATTAAATTCTAATTAATAAATCCGGAGTTTTATTACAAATGCTTATCAGTTTGAGATATTTTATTTTAATTCAAATAATTTTTCTGTAACGACATTTTAAATTTCCTAAAAAAAATCTTTATTGATGACCTCTTAGCTTGATAAAAGCGTTTAATTAAAATTTTATTCAGATTGAGGTCCAGTTTTATCCGATTAATTAAATTTAATTAAAATTTGAAGTTTCATAAAAATCTTTTTAAAAATTCGAAAGCTCACTGAAAGCTTCAAGCATCAGATGTAATTATATACGTGTTGAAATCTATTTATCTACGAGATTTCAAATTTTCTGTTAGAAGCTCAATTAAAATCATCAAAGTTCATTTAGAGCTTATGATACAAATATCATTTTTATTTAGTTGGAATCTATCTTTCATTCTATCCCTGAAACTTCAATCAAATCGAAAATTTGCCTACAGAAGCTTTTCAAAATTAGAAAAGCTCAAAGAAAGCTTAGGTTTGCAATTAAATGTTATACGTTTTGTGGCATATTTTTCTGCGAAATCACTTTACTGCAACGATGCTTTATATAATATTAAAGCTTTATTGAAGTCGCCAAAGTTTACTGACTGCTTCTAATTCAACTTTCATTTTATTTGCTTGGAATCTTATCTACTTCTCATCAGATTACTGAATTTAGAATCGAACGAGCTTTTGAATAATTTGAAAGCTCAAAGAAAGCTTTAAGTTACTTTATTCCAGATTCAACAAATTTCAGAACTTTTTTCTGTAACTGGAAATTTTGGGTTAAAATTTTAAGTCGAAATAGTCAACTAAAATACTTAGTTTTAGTAGAGCACTTAGTTTTTAGTCTTAGTAGAACGTCGAAGCTTAAATGAAAGGAAATTTCAGGAAATTTCGACAAAATCAACAAATCTCGAGAACATCTATAAATTTTATAAAATTCAATAAGTCAGCATTTAAAATTTAAAATCGAACTCAATTGAGCTCCAGCGAAATGGAATTTAACTTCAATCAAGGTTTATGAGAAATTGGGTCATATAATATAGTCTGCACGCCACTGGTCTATTCTTAAATTTGAAAAAGTTATTTTGCAATACACAATACTATCTCCAAATCGAAATATCCTACCCTAAAATAACCTAGTCTAATAGTAGCTTACAATTAATAATCTAGTTTATGAGTTTTGGGACATAACGACCCGAGAAGAAAATTGATTTCAGACTTAGATGAGGGACTCATAAAAGAATATCTACACTTTTGCCTACATGTCACGAAACAGAAGGTTTCCATAACAATATTTAAGTGATTGGTTTCCTTAACAATACCATAGCAAGGTCCGAACGAATATAGACGCAAACTATGTCATATCTAAATTAATAAATTTTATAATTATGGCGCCTATCTGGGCATGATATAGATACATTATACATGGATCATATTTTGCGGTAAAATAGAATATTGTTTCGACCTCATACCCCATAAGCACTATAGAGGCTGTTGCTTCCCCATCATTCTTAGTTTTTCCTAACACTTATTATATATTAGCGGAACTACTAATTTTTAGTGTTTTTTCTAAACATTCGTGCCTGATTATTAGCTTGCAAATTTACGACATCCGCATAATAATGTGACATTTTTATTGAATATGGAACCGATCAAGTCGTCCGAACATTTGATCGTCTACTACAGTCGAAATTAAGTTGGAATACAAATCTAAAAATGAGCATAATTATTCATTTTTGAAGTTGTTAATCGAACTTTAGTGAAAAGGTTTGGTTTAAATAATTAGAAAATAAATTTCAAAATATATTTCCAGATATATCCAGTTAGTTATAAAATTAATAAACGTCACTCGTGGTAATTTGGAGTGGAGGGGTAAGGTAAAAGATGATGTTTTATAAGTAACTAAATTTTATTAAGTATACGTGAGTAATTACGTTCATTATGCTTGTACGTTGGAATTATTAGGCATCAAACAGGTCTTGACGAATTAGTAAAGAGTGATAATAACCGTCAATAATTTATTTAATGTCCTCTGGCTTCTCATTGATACTCCCAATTTTATAACCGATTGACATCCCCCACCCCTACCCCGACTTCTACAAGGTATCTTTTGCCAACCCTTAAAGTCTGTAATATACTAATTTAAAGATAAGAAAAATATGAACAGGCGTCGGGGTTTGGGGCCTCATGTATACTTCAGTGAGGATTATTACCGAGTTCGACTTTTTCTTCCACGATGAAGCACCAAAAGGTGATTAAATTAATATTCTTAATTTACTGTAGAAATAAACTTGATTTTATAATTTTAATTATTATAAATATGAAATCAATTTTGCATTTATTTATTTTGAAGTAACAAACAGTTTAGGATGTCCGAATCCGAATACGAGCCAGCTGTATCATTTCCGTCCAAGTATGTAGATTATAGAACATCTCCGCACTTATAACTTTGACGTAGCTATAATCATTATTTACTATCACGCCGATTTTTTATTTTAATAAAAATTGCGGATGATGAATAAAATAATTAAAACGGCTTAAGAACAAAATTGTCTCAAAGCCACAAAGCATTGCTTAACAATGAAAAATATGTCTGAAAATGCAGAGAATATAAATGTAAAGGATTAATTTAAAACCCACCTTCCAAAGCTATTCGAAATTCGTAGATTTCAAACATCGAATATCTTGAGAACAAGTTGAACAAACCCAATTAAATTAAAGAAGTATACTGGAAGAAGTTATACTTATTCTATCATTAGTTTATTAAGTTTCAAATTGAAATGACAAACGTTAAATATTAGAAATCGAAGTTTATTTTTAGATCTCAGGTAGATATCTACTAAATATTTTTAAATATGAACTCCACCGCTTAAAGATCAATAATCATAGACTTGATATGGACAAGAATTGGTAATTACAAAGATGCAGTAATAGTTGAATATTTTAGAATTTAGAAGACAAAATTTCCAACATATCCTTCAACTGGGTTTGAGTTTTGAATATCTGAACATACATGCCACCGCAATAAGGCGTGGTGGCAGAAAGGGGATATTCTGTACTAGAATCTATCTGTCGTACTAAATTATTTTAATTTTATTCGCAATAACTAAAATTTGTTCAAGTAGCCAAACTAAAAATTGCATAGCAGTTTCAAATTAGGTTCGTATGGGATAATATTTAAAACAAAATGTTTATTGTTTATTCATTAATTCTATTTATGATTCATTTTATTATCAATTCTAATTTAAATTCCGAGAATATGAATTGAAAACTCAATTTTGAACCGATAATTTTTTACAAATAGATAGTAACTGAACTGATAAGAAATACTGTATAATTATAAACCATAAACTAACTTTTAATAGCACATAATATAACTCATGTCTATTGAAAAGTTTTGTTAGGTATATTAGATTCATTTCATAATTTATTTTAGGACCTGGCAATATTATACATAAGCTGGATAAAATAAATTGTCCACGATTAACAAAAATAAAATAAATTAAAGTATCGGATATCACTAATGATAATAGATTATGTAAGGAATAAAGTAATCCATTATATTCCTTAATCCCATTATCCATCAATCACTAACAGCAAAAAAAATTATTCCTCTGAAATTTGGCACTATTTTTAACATCAATCAAACAAATTCATTTTCAAGTATAAGAAATTGTTCCTCAAAAAGAAAAGTTGATGAACAAATTTTCCACAAACTAAGAATAAAACAAAAAAAAAATATCGTATTATATTCCTCACTATAATTGGATATAAATATTAAAGAAAATGAATAAGATATTGATTAACCCTTTGACGCGAATTTGATATAGTTCCATTCTTGCGTGCTCGGGATACTGTCGATATATGAAATGTCCGTGATGTCAAAAAAAAACTAACCAAAAAAAAGGAAATCGATCTCAAATGATGGTTATACCAAAAACCCATTTAATTCATATCTAAATAGACATAATTTCTATATTATATATCGTATATCCGTATATTAGAGAATTCTATATTAAAATGGTATGTCACCAAAAGATCAATTTTCCACCGAGTCACATAAATAAAATCGTTGAAAATATATAACCAAACTTTTGTATAGATATAAACAGCAGGTTTTCTTTAAAAAACAATTTTTTTTTCTTTTTTTTCCGCTTTCCATTAACAATTTAATATGACAACTGAGTATGTTAAAAAAATAACATAAAATAGATTATTGATAGGAAATAGGGCGCCTGATTCTTGCCCATGTAATTTGATATCCAGTTATTATTACAAATAATCAATTTCTCTTATTCCAGCACAATTGAAAATGAGACGGGCATAAAATTTAGTATGAACACAGGGGAAACGTTTGAAATATTGATTTGATGACTTTTCTCCGGTTTCCATTTTCTATATTGATAAAATTACATTTCCGTCAAGTGAATAAAGGGAAATGGAAAAATATAATCAACATATATTAGAGTAGGATAGAAAATTGACATTACTATAATGTCAAATATCATGTAAGCTCCGCCCATGATATGCCATCAGAGACAGATACAGAATGCACCGAATAATTAAATTCCAGAAATGATTTATTAATGTTTGAAAGAAAACTATGTATGTAGTAATACATCCAAACCGGGGTCTAGAAAATCGTTTCCACCTTTTGCATCAAGGCATGCCAGAGAGGGGACACGAAACATTAATCATGTTTCATGATGCGCATGGATTTTCGTTGTCAAATGGGCGTAGTGAGTTTTTATAATGCACAATCAAGTTATTTACAGAGGGACGAAGAATAAACCTTGTGCATTGAGGCAAATTATTAAATGCAGCGATATAAAAGTATATAGAGAAAGATGAATATGGGCAAGGCTCAAATAATTATCAAACTTAAACACACACTTGTTTGGTTAAATTTTTGAATAAATGTTTACCAAAGAGACGAATCACTTTCGACTATATCCCGTACCCGAAAAATCGTTATTCTCTTAGCTAAATAAAGTATAGTGAATATATGGTAAATTTGGTTAGGAAACAAGTTTTTGATGGAAAAAGAATGAATTAACACACATACTAATATCCGTTTAAGCAATATAGAATGAAAATTAAAAAAAAGTCAGGGACTTAAAAATTGTATAAAGCCACACAAGCATACACAAATACATCGAAATTTGGAACAAAAAAAAAAAGAACGCGTATAGGCATATATCACATAGCTTGTTCGGATGAATTGTTATTAAGCCAAATTAGTAAGTAGACATTCCCCTGTGCAAACAGTCGTTGCTTGTTTTTGAATAAAGATAGTACAACAGAGTTCTGCCGCGCGTTTCACATCCATATATCCGGGAATTATAATGACCAGAGAAGAATAAATTTAATTTTTTTCCGAAATGGTATGCTCTGTCAATTTATACAAAAGCTAAGGCGACAGAATTTTTTGTTTGTTTGTCTCCGATAATGGAAGCCTAAAGTCAACTGTTGTATTTATATATACATTTTTTTTTTCAAATAAATTTTATTTAAAGAGGGATATCAAAAACGTAGAAACGAGACGATATTCAAATTATGAGAACCAATCACTAAAACGGTTGTATAGTACGACGCGACGGTTACGGAATGGATAATTTATAGTGGATCCACTAGACATTTTTAAATTGATTTATTAAACGTGCAAACAAATTAATTACCGAGATATTAAAATAATAAATAAATATTTAGAATAAAAACTTAAATATACCTAAATATTTAGTAAAAGTTTGATAAATTCAAATGGATATATATATAGATTTTAAATGTAAGCTATCAATCTAAATTGATTGGGTTAACAACAATTTTAAAACAGTTTAATATTATGTATATATATAAATTTCAAAGACATCAAGTGTACTAAATAAATAAACACAAAGGAAAATTTATATACAAAATTTGGACAACAAGAAGGATATCTGTTCCAAGTTTAATCTAATTTAGGAAAATGGTTGGAACAACAGAGACATTTGTGAGAATTGTGTTCAGAACCATATTAGCCAACCATTGTACAACAAAAAGTTAAATGCTTTGATTTGTTTATAGAGAGAAAGTGATTGAATTATTTGTGCAAACGATAAATGTGTGTAATCATTCCAAACAAACAAACAAATGAAATAGCAAACAAATTTTGTGTATATTATATAAACACACAACACTCAATAAAAAAAATTTCCCTGCTTTTTAATTATAATACAAACAAATTTATTAACAATAAAAATAAGCGAAGCTAATAAATATTTAGAGCAAATAATTACAAGCAATTTTATAAGAATGGAATAAATTTAATTTATTCAAATTTTGTCGATTATGTTTAAACAATATGAATTATTAATTTTTTTGTTTTAATTTTCAAATTATACCAGACAATTTGAAAAGATTTTTTGCGCAGAGATAAATAAATAAATTGATCCAGTAAAATAAGAATAACTTCTTTGACACAACTAAGATAATTGCATACTAAATACTATGCAAAAATTGTATCCCGAATCATCGATTGCTGCTAGTGCTGCATCCGGTAATATGAGTCCAATGACAGCAGCCACATACAGTACCATGAATTCCATGGGAATGTCAGTTGGTGGAATGGCATCCGTATCCCCACAAGCGGCCGCCGTAGCTGCAGTAGGCTTCGGTAGCGGTATATTAGGTCCGGGCGGAAGTAGTGCTAACTCTGGAATTGGTAATAGTATGAACTCATTGGGACATCAAAATGCTGGAATGAATGGAAATGGGAATTGTATGTCATCCGGTTCGATGGCTTACGGTTCAATGGGATCACCGATCAGCAATATGGGATCATGCAATATGGGTATTGGACCGATGGGTACAATGGGCGGTTACACATCGGTTGGTTCGATGAATTCCGGTAGGGATTTAGGGGACGGTGGTTCACCAAATTCATCGGTACTACAACGGGCTCGTGTTGAGAAGCCATCGACGTATCGACGGAGTTATACGCATGCAAAACCTCCATACTCATATATATCCCTAATAACAATGGCTATACAAAATAACCCCCATAAAATGTTAACTCTATCAGAAATATATCAATTTATTATGGATCTATTTCCATTCTATCGACAAAATCAACAGCGATGGCAAAATTCGATTCGACATTCGTTAAGTTTTAACGATTGTTTTGTTAAAGTACCACGAACGCCTGATAAACCGGGAAAGGGTTCGTTTTGGACGTTACACCCAGAATCAGGGAATATGTTTGAAAATGGATGCTACTTACGACGGCAGAAACGATTTAAAGACGATAAGAAAGAGCATATTCGACAAATTCATAAAAGTCCCGCCCACAGTATAGAAGCTAACAGTCCCGGTAAAAAGGATCAATCACATCACGATGACCATTTGCATACGCATCGCGACCATCATTCCCATAAATCTATATCAGATAACCATGTATCGAATATGTTAGCGGTAGCTCATAGTAAGGATGCCGAAACACTAGCAATGTTACATGGTGCCGAATTATGTCTAGGCCAGCAAACACACGGTGTACATAATAGTTCACATCATCACGCCCAACTGCAACAGGAAGAATTAACCGCAATGGTACGATGCCACCCATCGTTGTTAAACGATTATCATTCAATGCATGCCGGCCATCATTTAAAACAGGAACCCACCGGTTATACACCATCAACACATCCGTTCTCAATAACTCGATTGCTTCCGACCGAATCAAAGGCCGACATTAAAATGTATGATATGAGCCAATATGCTGGATATAATGCACTAAGTCCATTACCAAACTCGCATGCTGCCTTAGGCCATCAGGATTCATACTATCAAAGTTTAGGTTATCATGCATCAGCCGGTACAACGAGTTTGTGACATCAGTATCCGCTGGCATAAAATCCACGTTATTTTATGGAGAACTGAAATACCAGAATGTGTCCAGCAAAGCAAAACAAATCCACTTATTTCCAGTCTAGATTTTTACTTGTAGAAAGAATTTTTTCATTTTTGAAAGGTTTTCCAACGTAAAATTGTATAAACCTAACACAGTGAGTGCTTTAAGTTTAGGTGAATTAATTCAATAAGAACGAAAAATTTCGTCATCCAATCGATTGTTAATTTGCTTAGTATTTGCATATATACAATTACAATTTTTTTTTTGACTGAGTTGGTGTTCGGCGACACCCGATTGCTAAGTACAGATGGATGAAATCGGTTTGTAAGAGTAATTAAACATGAAGTAGCATTGCGTACGTGAAGTATATATATGTACTTTCAATAGGTGATAGTTTTATAAGATAATCGCCACTTTATCCACATTGGTACATAGCGATAATATCAATTAAATCATAAATGAAAAATGACTGACTATACAACTATATCTACTCTTCATGTTTACATAATTTCTCATTTAAATTGAAATGTATTATAATTATTGTCACAGTAATTACGAACATAATGTTTAATCCGTTAATTGAACAATTTTAATTTATTATCACAGTTTTTATGCATATCATTTAGAGATAATTTACAGTCATTTTCCATTTAAGAATATTCTACTCTACGATATTCCTTAATTATTTTTTTTTGTAAATGACTGCAACATGCTAATCAATGATAATTTTCTTCCAAAAATATTCCATTACAGCGATTCTATCCAAGAAATTAGTCATTTTTGTTCTTAACAATAAAACTTTATAGAAGATGATTTAATCCCAGAAGAACCGAATCGTTGAAACCGTAGAACGATCTCCGCAGTAACCTTAATTATATCTCGATAATGAGCTCATCAGTATAAGATAATTCTTAGGAATGTATGGCATATTTCTTATACTCGTATATAGTTATTTCTAGTACCAGTAAGCGGCTTGCATGATATAAATAAACGTTACTAGAAATGATAATATAGTGAACTACTATATTATTCCATTTAACCAAATTTGACTATCAGATATTAACGGCTCAGCTCTAAACTTTATGAGGAACTTAGATGAGCATATATCGTTAAAGATTCACAATATTAACCAATATTGATTACCACGTGAAAGAGCGTCTCAAACTCTATCCGAATCGGCAAAAAAGTGGAAAATGATTTTTTGACACCTAAGCCCACTTTTCATAGACCAAGTCACATATAATTAGATTTGTAGTCTTTATTACAGTAATTACAGATACAGATACAGTCATTTAAATTTTCAAATTAAACAATTGTATCTTTTAAAAAATTGCTGTGTAAATTAATTCATTTATATTCTTATAGAAGTGGTTGGGGCCCGACAATTCAAATTGGGCCTAGGGCCCGTGAATAGCTTAACGCGGCACTGTGCCTGGGGTGAACAATAATTGTATTTTTCTGAATTATTTCGTAAAATGATTATAAGAGAAATTTGGTGCACCTCAATACCTAAGAATTAAGAATAATGAAAATTACTTGATTTTCCAACTATTAAGAAAATTTGACAAATTTTCGCAAGTTCATATTTCATTTTCGGTCTATTTACATCTTTTCCAAACAGCAACCGTTTAATTTTCCATGAATATCTTTAATTATTATTGGAATGGTTTTTTGCGAAGAATTATTGTTAAGTTGTTACTGTTATCAATAAAAAACACAATATGTGTTGAATAACATGTTCGGTCTAAGGTGGCGGCGAACCGTGAACCGCAGTGTTTCATCAGTAGAAACGAATCCATTTATAAAACGTCGCCATTCGTCAATAATTCTACGCAAAAAACCATTCCAATAATATATACGTAAAATATTATATAGCCAATATAATGGAACATTGAGTTTCGATAGTAATAATAATCTTTAATTACACAGCTCTGCAGATTTTGGAAAACTTTTACCACCACGAATGGCGATAACATTTTCTATAGTAGAATTTTCC